>JAUDYJ010000003.1:134557590-134742590 GCA_030761175.1 Masticophis lateralis
AGGGCCTTTCCCATATTACCAACATTAACAGATGGTTATAGATGTAGAAATAGAAAGGTTAGATGGAAAACTAACATGTTTGAACTTAAAGAGGTAAAAAGGCTTCTCCTTTCCAGTTGTGTCTGACTTTAGAGGACCATGCTCATCTCCATTTCTTAGCCAATTTAGACAGCATTGTCCAAAGATGTTTCCATGGTCATGTGGCAAACATGATGATACATTGAGACACAGGGAATGCTGTTATTTTCCCACCAAAGTGGTACCTATTTATCTACTTGCATTTGCATGCTTTCCAACTGCTGGGTGTACAAGAGCTGGAGCAACTAACAGGAGCTCACCCCATTGTGCAGCACTTGGGTCTCTTGTTTGAACTGGTCATTTAACTTTCCAGCTCCTGCATTTTGACAAGTTGCTGGTGTAATCAGTTAGCCAGCATTTTAAATTACCCACAGGGCTTTTGACATGCTCAAATTAAAATGCTGCACATTTTATTTAATTTTTTCCATTTTATTTCCTTACAATGCCCCAGACTAACAGCATCTGAGATTGGGAGAAAGTTTTGGCACTGTCAGTTTCTGAAAGCATAGATGTGATTGGTTGCAAAGTCCTCTTTTACCAAAAACACTTCATTGGATTTCCATACATATAATGTATGGACTGGTTCCCTAACCATAAATGGTGACAACAGTTATTGAGAGAATTAAAGTCAGAGCATTTCATACACAAATAAAAGATAGACTGTGGTATCAAATTTCTGACAAATGGACTTTCCAAACAGATTAACAGAAGAACAGTTTGAAAGTGATTTGAGGCAGAAGTCTTAATATAAAAGAAAGTCATTATCACCATGTGGTATATTTTTCTCCATATGTGTGCACAGTTCCCATTAGCATTAATGTAAATTCCACCCAGGAATCAAAGGAGTAAAACTGTTCACATAAAACTCTCTTTTACTTAAGAAATCTGAAATGTTAGACTCTGTCATCTCAAAAAGTAAAGTAGGACTTCTCTCACAAGAGACAGTTAATGGAAGCCTTGACTCTTATTGATCTCATGCCACTTTGAATGTATGCTCATTCAGGAACAAAAGGTAGAATTGCCAACCTATCTCTTCTCCTTCCAGTCAGTGTTGCTTTTAAGCACTTCAGTGACTAACAGTACTTCAGGACAAGTGTCCGGGGCTGGATTTAATGGCACTCCATTTCCCAGGAATAGGTCCTGTGCTTTTACAAACAGTTCACCTTGACTTCTGAAAGAAGCAACAAGATCGTGTAGCATATGTTGCATTAATATTTATGGGTTTGATGATGACCATGATGATGATGATGATACATATAGCATGCCTGCATGTTTCAAAACTAATGTGCATGTGAGTAAGGTAAATAATACAACCATCATATCTGCCACCTGTATAATGTATGACTATTTAATCCAATATGATGTAGACCACGTTATTTAATTATTCGTTAAGTTGATAGTTGGCTAGTTGTATATGTATATTTAACTTTGCAAGGTAGCAGCATGCATAGGGGTGTTAGGTTCATTTTATCCCCATAACCAAAACCCCATGAGGCAACATCAGGTAGGAGACAGTGATAGGCTCAAAATCAGTCAGTGGGCTCTACAGTGAAGAGCAACTAGAGTCTGATTGGTCCAAGTCAAATTGCTTTATATAAGGCTAGACTGGCTTCAAAAGTGTTTGGGGTAACCTTTAAATATAAATTTCTGTGCAGAGAATTTGTGTGCAACACATGTGTATCTCATGCCAGTAGGTGTGATTTCATCCTCAAAAAAATTTCTTCCTTTCTCTCTCTCAGTCGATGTATGAAAAAGACATGGGTGCCCAGTATCATTGATCAATGGACACTGGAAGTTCAACCATTTTATTTATTTATTTTTAATAACATTACCTTCCCGGTCAACGTTTACCTATAAAATTTTGCACTGAAAATTAATATTTCTGTACATATTGCACATGTTATAATATCTATTCCACTCTTCTGGTTGAGTGTGGAAATAACAGCGATTTGAAAAGGAGCATTATGTTCTAAGCTATTGTGGTGGTAGGTAGTTGTTGAGGACAGTTCTTGATGAACTTTTCATGACTACTTACCTCTTTTTATTGATGCCTGAAAACAATAAGGGATTTTCAAACTTTCTCAGTTAATCCTTGTTTTTTTCTGTCTGTCATGAAATGATACACATATCTATTCAAAAATTATTACTTCAGTGCCACCCTCCTGGGTTAGTGTGAATGAAGAACATCAAAAAGGCAATAAGAAAGAGATTTGCTTCGGACAATAGTTGTAATAGTGTGGGAGAAAGGTAAACTGGCTTTTATGGTTTATAAAGAGTTTGGACTGGGTTTTTTTTTTCAATGGAATGGGACCTATAAAATGAATTTGGAGAGAAGGGAAAGATCAAAATATGTATATATTTTTTTACATTAATAGTTCTGGTTCTAAGTGGAAGCAGCCTTATAGATGGCAAGGCAAGAGAGATGTCTTCTTGAGGCAGATGGGCAGTTCAGAAATGTGAAAAATAAAGTAAACAAAATATGTGCAAACTGTTTTGATCAGAAATGTCTATTTTTGAGTATTTGGAATATACACAATTAAATTACAGATGTTGCATTTAAAAATCAAACCCAACCTACAAGTATGTTCCCAGAATGACACAAATTTTGGCTGTTTAGTTAGTCAGGTTTCAAGAGTTTTCAGCTCTGCAGTTGGGTTCTTAGCTTATGGGCTCGCATTGGAGCCTAGTCAAGACATCGGCAAGGAGCAATCGTGTCCCTGTTATGATTCATTTAGATTTGATGGGGACATATTGGGGGTGGAGTATTAACAGCTGTGTTTTAGATTTACCAGAAATTTCTAGAAGTTTGCATTTCTGCAGGTGCCCATTAATAATAATTGAAGGCATGTTAAATGGGACAACATAGTATTGCCAGGTAACACCAATACCGCAGGTGCTGAACTGGTTGTAGTTCAAGATGTTGATCAATCTTACATTAGTTGGAGTCTGGCTATTTTTGAGATTACATTATTTCAACTAAAAATTGCCTCTTCCAAGGCAGAAGCCTTCTTCCTGTGGAATACCATCCTATTCAGCATAAAATCTGCTCTCCTATTTTTATTATTCAGAAAGGTTTTGAAAACATAGTCTTTCCTTTTTCTCAGTGCGCAATAGGAGACTTGTTTCATGAGAAAGTCGACTATCTATGAAACTTTGAAAAATAAATGAACTGTATTTTGAAGTTACTTTTTCTCCTCTATATCTCATATGTTCCTATATCAACTAAAGCCGTGCTACCTTCAAACTGTAGTTTTCCTTCATTTGCAAAGACATCAATCTTACCTTACTGGATTGTTTTTATTATCTTTATAACCATATATTAAAGATTTCATAATTCCTTAGAATAAAATATATCTGGCTACAGTAACATATAACTGTGAGAATATGCATCAAAGACAAATTCCTTGTGTGTCCAATCACTCTTGGCCAATAAAGAATTGACTTGACTTGACTTGACTTGACTTGACTTGACTTGACTTGTATATAAGGATAAACAATTGGTTTGACTAATCTTGGCTGGGATGGAAAGATTTTTTGGGTGTACAATATGAGAGAGTTACTTCATTTTGAAAAATTGTCTGTTGTAATGTTTTTGGCAATCTAGAAAGGCAAACTCACTCAGCAATTTTGTATGAGACAAAGAGAGTTTAAGAGCTGGTCTTGAGGACTCCATATATACTGAATGGGTTCCATGAGTAAACAGCAGAACAACTTTTAATTTTTCCTTGATCAAGTAAAAATAGTGTATAATAATACAATACAGAAATAGTGTGGGTAGATACGTAATGTAGAGTTCATAAAAGCAAGGGTCATTTCTAACTAACTTCTCTCTCAATTACCAAGCATGGAGCCACTGTCTATAGAATCTCATCTTCATTGTCTAGGATACAAAAGCACACAAGACCCATAACTAAAAAGAACTCAACAGCAGAGTCTTTCCATTGTTGGCAACTGTAACATCACCCTTACCCAATGCTACATTCTCAGACGAAATTCAGATTACAGAGGATGCTATTACAGTTGAAACCACAAAATGACCTTTGTGTGTCTGTTTCTAACAACTATATTTTATTTTGGCTTTTTCTTGGCTGTCTTTCAGTGATTTGCATTTATCTTTCTACTATTAGCTCCTGTCTATCTCTTAGATAGCAATAGTTCTTCCAGAGAAGGATTTTCCTATGTAACCATCTTGCTTTTGCTAACTTTAGGCAGGTTTGCAATCAACCCTTGGAATTTGTGCGAATACCACTCTGTAGCAGACATTTGTGTGGCAGCAAGGAGGTTGTGTTATCAATCTGCAAAGTACAGATAGTCCTCGATTTACAACCACAACCCAAAATTTTTGTCACTAAGTGTTCTGTCTCAGCTATGGACCCAAAGAACGCAGCACACACAAAGTCTGTACAAACCTTAGTTTACTAAATTAAATCAGTCTTTTTCAAACAAAGGCTGTTAATTAACTTTCTTAACAGCCTACAAGAATCCAAAGAATAAATAATTGTAATCTTACTAGGATTGGCAGAAAGCCCAGAAGCAATTTGTAGGACACTGATAAAAGAACTAAGATCCAGATGCGAAGGAGAGTGAACTAAGTTGTTCCCTGCAAATTGCCTCAGTCGTCATCCATCCTTAAATAGGCTAAGGGAGTGAACAATTAGCCCCAAGCCTTACTCTCGAAGAGACCTCCTCCTGAGGAGCCACTCCTGCCTATTGGCAGCTCTGCACACCTGTGCATCGAGAAGAGGCTCCTCCTCTTCATCCTCTTCACTTAAAGGAGCTTCTGAAGGCCCTGGCTGAATCCCTGCCTCTGGCACCACATCTTCTCCAGCCTCCTCATTGCCTGACTCACGTGCCAGCTGCACAAGCTGCTGGCGCAGCACCCCACCAGCCTCCTCGCTGTCAGAATCAGCTACTAGCTGCACAGGCTGCTGACGGGCCACAACACTAAGTGAGACATTTGTTAAGTGAGTTTTGCCCCATTTTAAGACCTTCCTTGCCACAATTGTTAAGTTAATCACTGTACTTGTGAAGCTACTAACATAGTTGTTAAGTGAATCTGGTTTTCTCCATTGATTGTGCATCTTCTCCAGCCTCCTCATTGTCTGACTTGGATGCCAGCTGCACAGGTTGCTGGTGCAGCATCACACCAGCCTCCTCACAGTCAGAATCCGCACAGGCCACTGACGGACCATAACAGAAAGAGAGAGAGGGAAGGAAGAGAAGGGAAGAAGGAAGGAAGAGAAGGGGAATTAGAGTAGGAATGAGGGTAAGAGAGGGAGGAAGAGAGGAGGAGAAGGAGAAAGGACGGGGAAGTAGAGAAGAGAAGAAGAGGCGGGGAAGAGAAAGTAAGAAGGAAAGAAAAGAGAGAGGTGGTAGGTTTAAGGAGAAAGATTGCTGAACAGTAAAAAAGATGAAATGGAGGAAAGGCAACCCCGAATAAATATAAAGATATTAAGATAAAGAATGAATTGTTTAAAGAATAAAAGAGAACAAATATGAATAAATAGCAATAATTAGAATTCAAGGGCAAATAAAGATGTTGTTTATGTAAGTAAGTATAGAAATATTGAGACATGATAAAAAAAGGGTGGGGGAAAAGATTTTGGCAAAAACTGTAATTGTGTAAAATGTATTTGAATTTGATTAATTGTTTAAGATAAGATATGGCCAATACTCTGTTCAAAAAAGATGTGGGTGAATGTGTGTGTGTGTGGAGGGGGGGGGGGACAATAAAACTTGTTTAAAAAAAACATCTCTGGGAATCCACTGAGGAAATATTGTGTCACTACAAATATCATATACAGGAATGGCTTCAAGGCATACAGTATCTGTCAATGTTAAAAAAAACCTTGATATCAAATAATTCAGTGATTTTAACCAAATTATTATTTGGAATTCCACTTCAGTCCTAAAAAGAATCTTGAGAACAATGCAGAGTAGTGCAGTTCCTTTTCACAAATGTCTAAAAGATTTCCTCCTGTGGGAAAATTATTTAAAATGAATGAAAACTGCTCAAGTATGTTGCTTTATAGAGCTGCCTACAGAACAATGTTCCAAAACTCCATGCAAGGATAGACTAAAGTTTTCAGGGAAATATTTTCCTTTTATGATGGTGGCTTGAATGGAGAGCTTGACTTTTCAACAACTTGGAAATCTACATTCTTGTTAGCTGTAGATATTTTACCCTAAGGTATATAATGGATGGGGAGAAACAAGCTCGGACTCAACCCTTCCAAGACCGAGTGGCTGTGGTTCCGGTGTCCCGGTGTCAGCTGGCTCCATCGTTGACTATTGGGGGTGATATCTTGGCCCCCACAGAGAGGGTCCGCAACTTGGGTGTCCTCCTGGATACACGGCTGTCTTTAGAAGAACATATGAAAGCCCCAGGGGGGCTTTCTATCAGGTTCGCCTGATTTACCAGTTGCATCCCTTTCTGGACCGGGACGCCTTGCGCACGGTCACTCATGCCCTCGTCACTTCCCGCCTGGACTATTGTAATGCTCTCTACATGGGGCTCCCCTTGAAGAGCACTCAGAGGCTCCAACTGGTCCAGAATGCGGCCGCGCTGGTGATTATGGGGGCGACATGACACACCCATGTAACACCTCTCCTGCACGAGCTGCACTGGCTCCCAGAAATCTTCCGGGTGCGATTCAAGGTGTTGGTTACCACCTTTAAAGCGCTCAATGGCTTAGGACCTGGGTATTTATGAGATTGCCTTCTGCCACCGATAGCCTCCCACCAGCCAGTACACTCTCACAGAGAAGGACTCTCAGGGTGCCATCAGTCAAATTATGTCGACTGGCGGTCCCCAGGGGGAGAGCCTTCTCTATGGGGGCTCCCGCCCTATGGAATGAATTGCCCCTGGAGATATGTAGGATCCTTTATCTCTGTACCTTTCGCTGTGCCCTTAAGACTCTACTATTCCAACAGGCTGGGCTGACGAAATAATTGAAATTTAATTTAATTTCATATTTTAATTTTGGAGTTTTTTAAAAAAATAGGGCCAAATTATTTAATATGTTTTAAATGGTTTTTAAATTTTATGGTATATGTTGTTTTTATTATGGCTGTACACCGCCCTGAGTCCTGCGGGAGAAGGGCAGTATAAAAAGTTTAATTAATTAATTAATTAATTAATAAAATAATGAAAGTAAATTAACTGCTATGCCCATAGAATATAAGAAAACAGAAAACGTAAATAAAAACATAAATAAAAAAGCCTGTGTTTATATTTATTAGGAATAAACTAGAAGGAACAGAAAACAACTTATCTGATAACCATGGCTGTTTAAACTAAAGCAATCTATCAGTTTCTTTTTCACTGAAATTTCCATTTATGGTATAAATATTAAATGCAGTCCACAAAGAGGAATTTGATAAGGTTTTCTATAGGACCAACCTTTTTTTCATACTACCCAACTAGATCAGAAAAAGAGAGAGAGAGAGAGAGAGAAATGAAAGAGGGGATGTGAAAAAAGATGATTTGGGTCTAACCAGATACCTTTTAGGATAGGATCTGGAAAAACTGTCTCCCAAAGAGCAAAAGGATCAAAGGAAATACAAAAAGAAGAAAATGCCTCGAATGCCATATCCAAGTGCTTTATCCATTATGTATTTAAATGACAATATTAATTTTATTTATCAGAATTTTTAAATCTTACCTTTGTTACTTTATAAGTAACTCAAGGCAGCCAACATACATAAAATCCTTCCTCCTTCTATTTTCCCTACAACAATTTTGTGAGGTGGATTAGCCTGAGGGAAAGAAACTGGCTCAAAGTCACCCAGCAGACTTTCATATTTAAGGCGCAGCTGGAACTCACAGTCTCCTGGTTTCTAGTTTGGGGTCTTAATAAATGTTATTATTCCTCCAAACGGGAAAAGAAATTTAAGAGAGGGTAGTCTGCAGGGAGAACCTTTTGAGACAGTTTTAAAGTAAGGGTGTTTTGTAATCTCATACCTTAAAATGAATCCGCCTAGTCAATTATGATCTGTGGGTTACATTCAAACTGACTATAAGGAACATTTTGAACTCTTGTCCTTATATAGTACAAATAATATATTTACTAATGCAAGTGTCTTTTTCTTCCTTATCATGTAATTTTCACATACTGTAAACCTCTTAATTAAAAATGGTCTAAACTTGTAATCTACTAGTTGTTTATGCATGCCAAAAATAAGTTTGTTTAAATACAACCCCAATAAAAATTAGAGAGTCTTAAATCATACAATAATATTTATATATACAGTATATGTTTTTGGTATTTATAGAAAAAGTAATAACCCTCTTGGCTATTTAGATATATGCTGTATTAATCTGAAATTAAACAATTAACATTTTAACAGTCAAAAGGATTTTATTCAGAACCATTTCATAATAATCAAATAAAATAACATATAACAGCAAGACAAGGCGAGTATGCGTTCCAAATTTCAGTCTGTAATTAATGTTTATAACCAGGCTTATTAGGAATCCAAAACAAACCCCCAGGAGCGAAGATTTGAAATAATGATGCTTTAAGATATATCAGAAAGACAAACCAGAGATTATATACAGGTAGTCCTCGACTTTCAATTATAATGGGGCTTACATATGGAGCCTGTATATCATGGACAGAAGTCATGACAGTCCTACAATGGGTCAGTCATGTGATTTTATTACCTTTTATGATCTATTTTCTGGTCATCGTTAAGCAAACCAGTGGCTCATTATGGTCACAGTTTTGCCAAAAACTGGAAGTAAATGCTGTATTTTAACAAAATTGTTGTAAAATACAGTCATGTGATTGCTGGATGCTTAAAACGGCCATAAATGTGGCCATGTTGCCGAGAATGAAAATTGGTCACATGACTGTAGGGGGAGGCGACCATCAGAATTTTGAATCCAGGTCATAAATAGTCCCAAGGTAGGTCCATCATAACTTTGAACACTTGTTAAGTGATCAGTCATAAATCATGGACTACCTATAGTATATAAGTCATTTGGTGTGTTAATGGCTTGAAAGTTTATCTTCTTGTCATAATGAAACATTTAATATTAAATGATAACATTAGCTGCCATTTAATGTAAGGGATGTGTGATTCACACAGTGTACAAGGGAATGCTAAATATAATACTCTCACCATTTTCCAAACTTTTTGAGGGATTCTCAAAGTAGATAAAAAATACATTATACTATATAAAGAAAATATAAAATCAATACCAGTAATATCACATATAAAATTATAGATATGAGCAAATGTGAATATTAAAAATGTACATTAGAGAAAATGGTGAACCAAAACTTGTGAATGGGGAGAAATACACATCAAAATATGTGAATGTTCATCTATACAAACTGATGTGAAAATAAGACAGAACAAAGAATGCTGGAAAGAGAAATTGGGTAAAATCAAACTTTACAAGTTCGTCTACTCCTAGAACTGTCAACGTACATTTGAATGATTCCCTAAGAGAAAATAATTGGCAGAAATATGGCATAGGATTGTCATAGAGGAATTTTATAGTCTGTGGTGGAATAAAATTTCATATTTTTTTGCTTAGAGGAATTTGAGGATGCAAGGAAGAGTTTTGGTTCGGAAGCAGCATTTTCAGGGTATGTTATCTTGACATGCCAGTGACAAAGTATAAGAAAATAGCCAACGCTCTCATTTTTAAAAAATGAATTTTGAAGCTTCTTAGGGTTGAGTTCTTGGAAATCATTTTTCATGTTCGTAATTCATTGTTTAAAAGGCACACCTTCTATTTAAACGACATGCTCTAACAATTCATAATGTCTTAATTTGAAGCTATTACTTTCTCCTATGACTGGAAAAAAAATGAACAGATAAGCCATTTATGTAGATTAAACTTTGATGCAAAGCTCTAGGATGAGATAATTTATGAGAATTTATATTATCTGTGGATTATCTGTCTGAACCTTCATTTTAAGGTAGCATAAGTCTTATTTTGTGGTACAAGTGGGTTTTTGCTGTGGGTGTTATAGGAGCTTTGCCCAAATCCTTTTCTTTTACTATTTGTATGCCTATTCATAGACAGTCGGGGCAGTGTTCTTACTTCAGAGCTATCATTGCCCATTACTGCTTAGAAAGTAATAACCGCACTCCACCTGAATAAAAAAAAATCTAAAAAAATAAATTAGTTAAAAAAAGAAAGCATAGCAATAATGTGATAGGTGGCATGTATAAATACATTATTGAAGTCATCCATTAAATAAAAAGTTATATAACACCACAAGTATTATTTGTATTACATAACTGAAGAAATCCCTAAGGCCAGCACTCACCAAATTAAAGGATAAAGATTGTTTTGTAGTTATTGTTAGCACTAGCATTCTCAATAAAATCAGTTGAGAGAAAGTATTGTCTCGTTCTAGACCTTTTTTGTTTTTTAGGGCCCTATTATTTTTAGTGCGTGTTTCTTTACTGCCCTTTCTTTCCACCTTAAAATCTTTACCTGGCTAGGATCTGTTGTTCTGTTACTGGAGGGCAAAAATGGGAGGAATTGTCTAGCTAAATTGCAATTAGGCAGCCCCGGGTGAGGCTGGCACCAGTTAACTTGGGATATTGGAGTGAAAAGGCCCGTAATCAGCCTTCGGTCATGTAGAACAATGCATAAAATTAAATTGACATTAATGAATAATTGTGTAATGAAAATGGAAGAGGAGAGTTAATTGCATGTTACAGTGAGTGTAATGCCTAGATAACCTTGCATTTAATGCTATTCTTAGCCCTGCTGCCAAGACTTTTACAGAGCCTCTCTCAGCAGGAAATCATTAAAGCTGTGAGTAGATAATGCAGGCTCAGTGAAACCTAAGTGGCAACAATATAACAAGAGTTTCTTTCAGACTGTAGTGTTTTCATGAGAAGAGGAGGGAGGAGGGCATCTTGAGGTAATTTGTACACATCTGAATGAAAACAGGAAGCTTGGACAATCTATTCTCAGTTCGTCCTGTGCTGGGGAATTCTCAACCATTGTTGCAGACAAGATGTATGATGCAAGATTTCTCCACCGGTACTCACTAGGTACTCACTACGCCGTTATATTCCCAGCTGTCTCTTGCAGCTAAAACTTAACTTTTATAAATAGCCTGGGGTGTAAAAACACTTGACCTCAAAGCAAACAAACTATCTAAAAGTATCTTCATGCCCATCCCATTGTACCTCTCAATCCCTGGATTGTGAAATCAGTGACTCTAGCCCTCCTTGAAAAAGACATTTGGAGACAAGCATTTGAAAAGTACCTTTAAAGCTTTCCATGATTTTTTTTTTTAATTAAAATGAGGCCATCTTTTCAGAGAGCCATGGACCTTTATTTGAGATGGATATCATCTCTGGAAGACTTAAACATCTGTAACAGTGATGGATGCCTCCATTATGAAGCTTAGTGGAGCTAGATAGATCCACTGAATGGAAACAGTGAAGTATTAAACAGATTTTGCTGGGGAGTTTTGCCTAAAGAATAAGATTATCTCAAAACACTTAAGAGGCAGTTAATTTTCCAGGCCCCACATTGCTATCGACTCTTACATGAGGCCTTGTACTGGATAAATTATAAAATTCTCCTTTAATGGAATACGAATGATTCATGCATAGGCATTTTCTGTATTTCGGGTTATTTCTCACCCCCCCCCCACTTCCAGCCAAGCAATAAGCATTCTGAGAACATCAACAGTATCTTCAGAGCAACTTAATTCTTTCTTTCTCTTTCTTTATCTCGCTCTCAAATCATACTGTTAAGACCGAGGTTAAGAGTTCACCAGGTAAAATTCACTTCTCCAAGGTGGTGGAAACAAGGAAATAGCATAGGAGACCTATAGCAAATGGCAGCACTTGATGTTCTTGTCACATTGGGACGCTAAGTAGGGTCAGGGAGACCTTTGGAAGGGAGTCCATTAAGCAATTGAAGGCCATAGGCTAAACTGTGAAGTTAAAAAAAAATACATAAATTCTAAATTCATCCTTAAAATGATTCCAAGGCCAGTGTACTTTAACTCGTGTTCACACTGCTGTAAGATATTTGCTAACAAGAGAAAAGGAGCTAATGTACTGAGGTATCTATATACTGCTAAAATTGTCATGGTCATTACCTTTAACTGTGCAAAATGGTGCATCATAGGGCAACAATTTTTAAACCATGGTTCTTCAGTTGGGACAACATACATAATTGTGTCCAAAATCTGGGACCCATGTTTCCCAAGGGAATGAAATTTGGGGAAATGGCTGCTTTATTTTCAACATTTCATGACAGAGCCAGTCTCACAATCCCTTGCTCTCTCCCCCACACAGCCACTTATCTGCCTGAGGGGAATTGGTAGGGGCAGGGGAAGGGGAAGGAGAAGAGACATTAAGGAAGGAAGCCCTGCAAATCCTACCCAGCTCCCTATACCTCCTTCACATGCTCCCTTTCTGTGCTTTGCACCCTTTCTTGGTTTGCATAGCACCTCTTGTACACATACTGTGACCCTCATGCGCCCTTCTTTGTCTATACTACTCTGCCCCTAGTGGGGGTAGCTTGGAAACAGTCTAGGATGAGGAGACTTATTTGTCTCTTCTACACTTGATGAAACAATATTTTCTTCTTGTGTTATGTCTGAATCTAGGCTGTGTTGTTCTATTATTGCCATGATAAGGCTGCCTAATAATTACTTTTTTAAGAACATAAAATTTTCTGTTTGCTTATTATATTCCTTCCTTCCTCCTTCCCTCCCTATACCTTTACTCAATATTTGTACTAAACTTTCTGTATTGCATGAAAAATTTGTTCCCAAGTTCATGTGTACAGAGCAATCAGCAAAAAACATTACAGAATTACTTCTTCTGTGCAAACAAAACTAAAACATTTAGGAGGAGAATTGGCTTGGTTAAATATTCTAAAAAAGATTTATATATGAATAGATACTAATGTAAAACAAGATAAAAGTTCTAAAGCAACTCTGACAAGTATATTTGCAGATATTTTTTTTCTTCCCTCTCCCTTGGCTGCCTTGGCTGGCATGACTAAAACAAAATGATACAAATGTGACCAACATTGTTTTGTATGGAATTTGATGGGCTCTCTCTTGAATGGGAATTCTTAAATCCAGAGACAGTGATGTGCATCCCTCTCTACTATTCTTTCTTACCCCCAAGGGATAATTTAAGGTTTTGTGGGCTCTGACCAGTTCAAAGCTCAAAGTATTTATTGGGAGATGGTTAATCAATATTGAGGGGAAAAATCTTGCTCCACTTCCTAATTAATCCTTTTTAGATTCTTTAAAGTACAAAAAGGGCAGCTTTACGATCTAGCACTAGATTAGGATCTCAAACTTTCTCATGAGAGGAAAGTTTTCTCTATGAGAGGAAAGAATTACTGGAGGACAGTAGTAGCGAGGAAGTCCTATAAAGGAAGCAGAAGAATGTCTGGAGAGAGGAATTAAAACAGGAGGCAGAACAGGATTTGCAGGGAGAAATCCTACTGTGGGGTGTATCCTAGTAGTGGAGTAGAGTGAGAGTAATGCTTTGTTTCTAGTGGGGAGCAATAGCAATAGCACTTAGACTTATATACCGCTTCACAGTGCTTTATAGCCCTCTCTATAGGAGAGGACTATAAAGCACTGAGGACTATAAAGCACAGAGTCAGCATATTGCCCTCAACAATCAGGGTCTTCTTTTTACCAACTTTGGAAGGATGGAAGGCTGAGTCAACCTTGATCCTGGTGAGAGTCGAACTGCCAAATTGCAGTCAGCCAGCAGTCAGCAGAAGTAGCTTGCAGTATTGCATTCCAGCCACTGCTTCACCACAGGGAGTGTAGTAAAATAGAATTAGAAGAAACAGGAGAGGAGATAGAGTGGAGACAAAAACACTCGCATAAAGAACTGTATAACTTTTGACACACTTTTGTACTGTTGGACAATTTGCAAGCACACAATGCTGCCCCAGCCTCTATGGTGAGAAATACATGCCGATTGTCTAGGGACCTATGCTGTTGATGACGCTTTTGGGTCTTGTGTCCCCCAAATTGGATATAAGAACCCTGACAGTCTTCCCCTTCCAAGAGTCATATGTACAACAAAGAGGACAGAAGTGTGAGGACTCTTGGATGATACAGGATCAGAGGTACATATTTAATTTCCTAATTCTTCTCCTTTTGTTAAAATGTAGTGCTTCCCAATCAGGTACTCTCCATATTTGTTTGGTTGATTCTTTGACTGTAAGTCTTCGGAATTCTTTATTTAATGCTCTTCCAGCCTCACACTGCATCCTTAAAATTTTCTACCACAGAAGTATGAGGACAGCATCCATCTGTGGTTCTTATTTTACCATGTATTCCTTTTTAGTTTATCCCTTTTAATGTTTTTTTCCTTGTACATCTCAGACTTCTCCTTGATGTGTCTTCTTTCCTGCATGTCAAAAATACACTTAACGTTTGAAAAAGCAAATGTAATCATTTCTTTTTCAGTTAAAAGACGCGACCTCTTTATGTAAATGACAACCAAAGGGTTTGTAAAGTTTGTCCCTGAAGCTTGCCTGTCCAGATTACTGAGTTCTTTAGGAGAAAAAAAATAAATCAAAGCTGTTACTTCAAAGTATATTTTCTTTTCTGTGTTGCTACACATTGTTACTACACCATACTTGCTGATTAATTGGATGGTGCTATGTAAAGAACATGCTTATTAATGGCTTCGCTGTCATTTTCACGGATTAGGTCACCCAGTGATATGTTGAAACAAAAAGATGTTTTCAAAATAGATGCTCCAGATTTTGAGAGACATATGTGGTTCTGCTATTCATATACTGTAGTTTCAGTTTACTTGAAGAAGAATTAGGAGAGAAACGATGCCCTTGAAATGATGTCCCAGTGCCTGGAGGCCATGCAGACCTGGATGGGGAGTAACAGGCTTCAACTCAACCCTTCCAACCCTTCCAAGACTGAGTGGCTGTGGCTTCTGGGGTCCCGATATAGCCAGTTGACGCCATCGCTGACTATTGGGGGCAAGTCATTGGCCCCCACGGATAGGGCTCGCAACTTGGGCATCCTCCTGGATGCATGGCTGTCTTTAGAGGAGCATATGACAGCCGTGGCCAGGGGGGCTTTTCATCAGGTTCACCTGATTTGCCCTATCTGGATCGGGACTCCTTACACACAGTCACTCAGGCACTTGTCACTTCCCACCTGGACTACTGCAATGCTCTCTACATGGGGCTCCCTTTGAGGAGCACCCGGAGGTTCCAACTGGTGCAGAATGCGGCTGCGCAGGGGATTATGGGAGCGAGAGGATGCTCCCATGTGATGCCTCTCCTGCATGAGCTGCATTGGCTTCCGGTGGTCTTCCGGGTGCGCTTCAAGGTGCTGGTTGCCACCTTTAAAGTGCTCCATGGCATAGGGCCTGGGTACTTGCGGGACTGCCTTCTGCCACCGATAGCCTCCCACTGGCCAGTACGCTCCCACAGACAGGGACTCCTCAGGGTGCCATCAGCCAGGCAATGTTGGCTGGCGACCCCCAGGGGGAGAGCCTTCTCTGTGGCAGCACCTGCCCTCTGGGACGATTTGCCCCTGGAGATCTGCAGAATACCAGATCTCTGGGCCTTTCACCGTGCCCTAAAAACTCTTTTATTTCATCAAGCTGGGCTGGCATAACACTCCCCCCCCCTTTAGCTTTTTAATTGTTTATGGGTTTTAGTCGTGATGTTTTAATTTTGGGGGGCCAAAATTGTTTAATTCTTTTTAAAAAATGTAAATTTTGTACTGAAATGATTTTTATTCTTGGCTGTGCACTGCCCTGAGTCCACCAGGAGAAGGGCGGTATACAAATTTAATAAAATAATAAAATAAAATAAATATAGCAGGGATGGCTAACCTTTTTGCCATCACATGCCAGGATGGGGTGGTGGTGGTGGTGTGGGCGGGGAGGTTTGTGTGTCTCTAGGTGTCTCTGGAGGCTGGAGACAGCAAATAACCATCACTTCCTGTCTCACCGGGAATTGAGAAATGGGCCATTTCAGGCCTCTGGAGGGCCTCTGAGAGGGTGGGGAAGGCTGTTTTCACCCTTCCCAGGTGCATAGAGAGGATCTGGACCAGGGGTGAAATGTAAAATTTGTTACTACCGGTTCTGTGGGCATGGTTTGGTGGAGGGGTAATGTGACTAGGTGGGTGTGACCAACTTTTTTTTTTTTAACTTTTCAAAGCATTTTTTCTGCAAATGTAAAAAAATGCTTTGAAAAGCCTCTGCCGATCACGAACACAGCTGGGATTGTCAGAGCCTTTTCAAAGCATTTTTTTAACCACCTGTTCCGCTGAATAGGTTGCAGAAAAAAAATGCTTTAAAAGTCTCTCTGACGATCCCAGCTGAGTTGCCTGATCATTTTAAAAAATGCTTTGAAAAGTCTGCCTGATGATCAGGCATCTCAGCTGGGATCGTCAGACAGACTTTTAAAGCATTTTTTTCTGCACCCTCTTCCGGGGATGCTTTGAAAAGGCTTGGAAAAGGCTCTGATGATCCCAGCTGTGATCATGAGGCTTTTCAAAGCATTTTTTCAAAGCTTGATGAAATAAAAGAGTTTTTAGGGCACGGCGAAAGGCCCGGAGATCTGGTATCCTGTGGATCTCCAGGGGCAAATCGTCCCAGAGGGCAGGTGCTGCCACAGAGAAGGCTCTCCCCCTGGGGGTCGCCAGCCAACATTGCCAGGCTGATGGCACCCTGAGGAGTCCCTTTCTGTGGGAGCATACTGGCCGGTGGGAATACTCTTCCGGGTAAGAGGTGGCTAAAAAAATGCTTTGAAAAGGCTCTGACGATCCCAGCTATGTTGCCTGATCATCAGAGCTTTTTCAAAGCATTTTTTAAACCACCTCTTCCCCGGAAATGGTTGCAGAAAAAAATGCTTTGAAAAGCCTCTGAGATCCCAGCTGAGCCGCGCAATCATCAGGGGCTTTTTTTTACTTTTAAAAGCATTTTTTCGGCCAAAGAAGTTGTAGAAAAAATGCTTTTAAAAGTTAAAAAAAAAAAGCCTCTGATGATCGTGCGGCTAAGCTGGGCATGGTGGAGGGGGGCAGGGATTTTTGCTACCGGTTCTCCGAACCACCCGCTGCCATCGTTACCGGATTGGGCAATTCAGTCCAAACAGGGAACATTTCACTGGAAATGCTGGAGCCAGGTGAAAAAGATAAGCGGGCCTTCCCCACCCCCCCAGGCCCTCTGGAGGCAGGAAACAGCCTGTTTCCCTACTTCTGGTGGCCCCAGAAGGCCCAAAAATCAGCTGGCCAGTGTGCACATGTGCGCCAGAGTTGAGCTGGCGTGCCCACTGACATGGCTACGTGTGCCACCCGTGGCAGACATGTCATAGGTTTGCCATCACGGGTATATAGTATCATATATACAGATGTGCTAGACTTCTACAGTATACAGTATGATGATCAGTATGAAGTAATACTGATCATCAAGCCATCTGTACAAGTTGTGACTACTTCTGCAGTTGTGCTGGATGTGAAGCTAGTATATCTGTTTGGTTAACAGTGGGCAAGGCATATACTTACAATTTTCTTTCTTTAGAAAATTTGAAATACGCTTCAGGGAATCCTCTGATTATTCATAAATTACCCTAAAAACTGTGGACAAATGCAGCATATGCATTAGGTACACCTACGACATTTGTAAAGTGATAATAATACTTTGTTTTGTTTTATTGTTCTGCCAAGAGATTGAATATATGACTAATATTTTTATTTTCAAGAAAACTGTACAAAAATAGAACAATTTCACAAAGCGACTGAGAAAATTATGTTTGTTTATTTTTCATATTCCTTAACCATCCGTCTCCCTCGGATGTCTATATTTCTGATCAGGGACGAAAGTTACTCTCTTTTTCCAAGGGGAAATTGTTAGAAAGTTACCCCACTTCAACTAAATTCAGTCCAGTGAAATATCAATGATAGCTGGAAATGAAGGAAGGGTATTTTTAAAAAGCCACTAAAGAACTTATATAAAACCAAAATTGTCTTTCTTTCTGTCTGTGTACTTTGCTTTCTGTATAAATAATCTATCAACCCTTATCCAATAAAGAAAGAAAGAAAAAGATAGTGGCTAGGCCCACATGATAAAATCCCTTCTCTTGCACAAAAAATAAGAGCTTCTATCACATTGTCATGGCTGCCATCTTGATTTTTTTCACATCCCTCTGCTGTTGCCCACAAAAGGATGATGCATTGAATAGCAACAGAATTACTGTTTATACCTCTTCACAGTGCTTTACAACCCTCTCTAAGAGTTCACAGATATTCAGCATATTGCCCCCAACAATCTGGATCCACATTTTACCAATCTCATGAGGATGGAAGGTTGACTCAACCTGGAGCCAGTGAGAATTGAACTGCTGGCAGTTGGCAGAATTAACCTTGCAATACAGTGCCACCACGGCTCTTAAAAGTTTCACTTACCCATCATAGCTAATATTTTCTAAGCAGGTCTCACTTGGGGAAAAGGAGCTAGAAGATGAATAAAAAGGAATAAAAAGGAATCAATCTATGCCACATTTGATTTTCCAGAACTACTATAAAAATTGGTGTAGTCTTCAAAGCCATCCTACTTCTTTTGTCACATCCCGTTTTCCTACATAGGCGTGTGTTCCTTAGTTTGTACTGCTTTTCATGTACCTGGGTTTTTGGAAGCATGTCAATATTGTGTCAATACCACATTGTTGATGCCATTGTGTGAATTTGTACTGTTAATCTGTTGATTAATTTACCATAGTAAAATTTTTATTTTTTAAAAAAAATTGAGAAAAGAACAATATTTAAAGTAAGACAACGCAGCATATTTTTAGCTCTACTAAAATGGATTTTCTCTCATCTGTAATTGTGATAACATTAAAAAATAAAATGAGCAAGTATCAGTTATAATTAATTTAGTCATCTTTCAAAATAATTCAGCTATCTCCATCTTCATTGATGCAGGATTTCAGAAACATCTGGTTTGAGTCTGATGAACATGTGATTTATTTATTGAAACAGCTTCCTGTTAAAAGATGGTGAAATAGGAGAGATATGCAGCTCTTTGTCAAAATGAGAATTAACTAATATAATCTAAGGTGAAAAATGAAGTGTTTTCTCAGAAATGTGCAAGCAACTAACTATCCAATGATTAAATGAATGTAGTCCATACTGTGCATGCTTTCATAGTGTTTTTCTGTACACATTTGAGAGTATGTGCATGTGTGAAGGTATGTATATGTGTACCACTAACCCCTTTACCTGATTCGCCAATTGTGTCCCTTTCTAGACTGGGATTCCTTACACACAGTCACTCAAGCCCTCGTCATTTCCCGACTTGACTACTGCAATGCTCTCTACATGGGGCTCCCCTTGAAGTGCACCCGGAAGCTCCAACTGGTCCAGAATGCGGCTGCGCAAGTAATTATGGGAGCAACATGGTGCTCGCATGTAACACCTCTTCTACGCGAGCTGCATATCCGAGTGCAGCTTCAAGGTGTTGGTTCTTACCTTTAAAGTGCTCCATGGCTTAGGACCTGAGTACTTACGAGACCACCTGCTCGACCACCTCGATAACCTCCCACCAACCAATACGCTCTCACAGAGTAGGCCTACTCATAGTACCATCATTAAAACAATGTTGTCTAGTAGTTCCAAGGGAGAGAGCCTTCTCTGTGGGGGCACCTACGCTTTGGAACAAAATACCACCTGGAATACGAATAATCCCAGATCTTCGCACTTTCCGACATGCCCTGAAGACCTTTTTGTTTCAACAAGCAGGGCTAGTTCACCACCCTGAGTCCTTTGGGAGAAGGGCAGTATAGAAATTCAATCAATCAATCAATCAATCAATAATAAATAAATAAATAAATAAATAAATAAATAAATAAATAAATAAATTTACTGCCACAGATACACTTTATGGAGTTGCTTCCAGAATTTCCTATGATGAATATTTTTACTTCTGACACCTTCATGCTGAAAGAGTTGGCTTCTTTAATCTCTTTTATATTTAAAGTGGGATTACAGTACCACATGGGAAAATAATCCATGGAATGAGTAATAACTTCAGACGTTCCTGAAGCTTGCATGTTTTACAGATTGCAATCGTACAGGACCTAAACTAGGATCAGAAGTTGGTTAAGCTTTAGCTGCAATTTTTAGTATGTGGTAGAATAGGCCTTGGACAGAAAGAGTTCAACAGTACAAGTGTGCATATTTATTTCAAAGTAAATATTATTATGTTCAGGGGAGCTTACTTCTAGGTACATTTGCCTAGAATATAGTCTTTAATATTATTTTGATTTTTTTGTTTCAAACTGTGGCGGCAGGCTGAATCAGATAAGTATGTTTAACAAACAGAAGAAGTATAAGAGGCTGCAGAAATAAAGATGGACTTTTCATTTGCCAAGAATTAAATAAACTTCCTCACCCTTGAATTTAATAGACTTGATGAGGTATTGGCTCTTCCCCAAACTCCAGACAATAGAAAAGCTAATTAAAACAGAATATGAAACTTTCTGAAGTTTATGAGAGAGTTAAATGGTATGGTATCAGCAATCCAAAAGTCTCAAAGAGGTGTTAGCGAACTGAAACTCGCAATAGAACTTTTAAAGAAATATATATTTTACAATCAAGCTTTTATACCCTATGCTGGCTATAATCCAGAGAGTTACTTAGGTGCTTCTATGGATTGCTTGCACCCAGTGGGATTTAGAGTGTAAGCACACTCCTTTTAACAGCAGACTCCTTTCCCAGACATACCATAAACTGCTTTTGAAAGTGGGCTTCCTCTGCAGCATTTCAGAAATAGTGTTTTACGGAAAATATAAACCTAAACTCAATATGGGCCTGCTTGCAAGTTTCGCTGGGCTTTCCCTGTCCTTCTTCCCATCTGTGTTGATAACTATGAACATTCAAAGCTAAATCCTTCCAGAAATGTATATTGCTTAATTATTTAGCAATCAGACCTCGAAAAAACCCAAGTGATAGCCTTAATCTGATAGAAAGCAAAAATATGGATGGGCAATTATTACAAACTCAATGGCATATCTTATTCTACTTTTTCAGTCACTTCCTACTGAATTTTTTAGACATTGAATAGTGGGCACAATTTAGAAAGGGAGATATTTACTTTAAGCCACCACTAAAATCAGTTCTGTGTTTCATGAGTCTGATAACTATGGCGAAAGGACAAGGAACAGACAAATAGGTCAGCTCCTTCAACTCCCTCTGGAAAAAGAGAGGATGCAAAGTTGCCCACATTGTACTCTATAGGGTTGCTCCTCATGAGTAGACTACAAGGTGGTGGGACTTAGAAGGCGGGAGAACCAGGAGATGAGGAAATTTGCTACTCTTGCTCCAGGCACAGTCAGACCCTTCAAAGGACCCTACATTCAGACTTTCTGTGCTAACCACCTTTGGAAATTGCCTATTAACTTTAAATAAGTTAGACTCCTTCAAAATAACAAGGTTGGAAACACAATGTAAATGCCTTCCGTCCTTAATATAAGAAAATGAAACAGTATCTTCAGAAGCTTGAAGAATACAAAATAAAGCAGCAAAAAGCTACCTTGAGTTATTTGTAAAAATAATGAAGGCAAGAGACAAATAAATAAAATTAATCATAAATAAAAAGCAAGAGAAAGTCTCAGAAAAAGATAGAATATTTTATTTTGAATATTAATGTTGTGAAATTAATTTTAAAGAATAAATGCTTTGGAGGGAGAAATTAAAAAATATTGTCAGTGTTGGATAAATAACAAGATAAGCAATTCATAATGGTGTTCAGAGATGTTGAGGAATAGCAACAGGACTTTGAATCAACAATGTCAGCAACTTATATGTTTTTATGAACACACCCTAATCCCAGAAGAAACTGTTACAGCAGAAGTTGATGTTACAAAAAAAAAAGGATTTGGAACAAAGTATATGATTGAGAAGAACAATGTGAACTAAGAATTTATTACTTGGTATTTTAAAAAATTGGATGAAGCTCTAAAAATTAAGAAGGAAATAAAAATGACAATTTAAGAGTGTAATTGGAGTAATTTTGGATTTACAAAAGAAGCTTGTTACAGTTTTGAAGAAATTTTGAGACAAGGGATAATGATAATTTGAATGGATTAAAGAGCAAGATTATTTTATATAAAAATAAGGGACACATGGCTGGCTTATTTGATTAGGGTTAAAGGTGATATGTTATTTTTAGGAGTTATTTTTTTGGACTTATTAACATCTGAATTGGAAAAAATGTATATTGGATTTGTTTATACTTAAAAGTTCAAATAAGGAATAATGAATTTTATATTTGTTAACAAATGTAGGACTCTGGAGTTTTTTGCTGATACCTGGATTGGAAAATATGTTGCTTATTAGACTTGTCTATAGTTAAGAATTGGATTACGGGTCAAAGAGTTTTATATTTTTTAACTGAGAGGTGGTGAAGAGATAGTGAACAGTGATACTGTTTATATTTGTGATGACTGTGGGTTGAAAGTCACTTTCTTAGGTTTTTTTTCCCCTCCTTTTCTTTTAATTCACTTTAAATTCATTAAAATTGTGGTTCCAACAAAATGATGTGACTAGATCAAAAACCAATTAAGCTATTCAAAATTTCAGATTCATTTACAGTCAACAGGATAGTTTTATGTGAATTGATTTTACCATGAATTCTGTTGGGAATATGTTTGAGTATTTTATCGATCCTTCTGAATTTCAGAGTGGCATAACATGAAGTCTGGCTAGAATTTATTTCTCTATACTAAGGGAGTAATCATAAAAAAAGTGGTTAAATATTTTCAAGAACTTACAACAGAGGAAAGAAACATACATGGGGAAAACATATACCAAAGAGCAACAAAAATTTGCACTTATTTTTTAAAAAAGAAGTTATCTTGTTCGTTATATTAACAGCTGCTTAAACTGATGTTTAGAAAGGTTCTATAGATCGTATTTTTCAGAATATAAGACGCACTTCCCCCCCCCCAAAGAAGCTGAAAATTTGGGTGCATCTTATACTCCAAATGTAGCTTTTTCGAAGCTTTTTTTCAGCCCTAGTGAGGCGCTAGTGAGTGAAGCGATCTGCGTGCTTTGCCTGCTCCCTCCGACTCTCAGCTGTGCTTTAGAAGCTTTTTTTTATCCTCAAGTAGGGGATAAAAAGCATGCATGCATGCACTCTCAAAACCAGCAAACTAATGTGCTGAAGCTGACCAGACTAAGGACGCTAGCCAGATGAATACCTGGTAGGCAGATTTTCCCCCCTATTTTCCTTCCCAAAAACTAAGCTGTGTCTTATACTCTGGCGCATCTTATACTCTGAAAAATACGGTATGTAATGGACCACGACAACAGTAAACAATGATAATATTTTTCTGTTCTTCCTCCATACAAATAGTCTGCTAGAAAGAAATAGTGCCTTAATTATAATAAAATACACCAGAATGTTACTGTTCTAAACATTCCTAAGGGAAACTAATTTTTAACTTAATTGAGTGACAGAGGAAAGGAATTCTTAGGTAAGCTCCAGTCAGCAATGAGGATTTTTAAATTTCAATTGACATAGCTAAAAGGACTTTCCAGTTCTTTCAGAATAAGTATTAAAATGTAAGGAAATAGATGGATGGTTTCATCTTAAAATGGTTTCTACTTTGAATACAAATTACTTCATTTTATAAAGAGAAATTCATTTTCTAGATTCTTTGAACAAGTAGAATAACCGTATTAATTTGCTACTTATAGTGCCTCAATACTAGTTCCTTCATCGAGCTTCTGGTGGAGAAATTCTGAACTATCCTCATGGGCACTTAGTATATACAGAATGTTACACTAATTAAGGCATTAGACTGGGGTGGAGAGGCTCAAATTCAAGATTACACACGCTATTGAGGAGTATTGTTTTGGCCTGCTTATGGGTAGGTTACATATGTACAGGTATTCCTTTGTTTAGCAACCAAAACTAGGACCTGCAACTCAGTTGTTAAGTGAAGCAGTTGCTAATTGAGACTGTGGTTTTGATCTTGCTTCAGTTGTCCTTTGCTTTACAGACCTATGAAGGTTCTATATGCAAAAACTGGTTGTAAAGTTACTTTTTCACCACTGTTGTAATTAAAATGGTCACTAAATGAGGACTACCTATATGAGTTTCCTGTTGTGTTCCTTATCACAATATCTCAATACGGACAATAATGGGCATGTCTTTTATTTAATACTATGTACTTAAAATGCTCCTGACTTAGTTGAATGTTTGTATGTGTGTTGTATTTTCCTGAATATATTTTTTATATTGTACCAATTCTGATTTCTTACTGATTATTTAGCACACTAAGTAACATACTGAATACTATAGTTCTTCTTAAATTGGAAGATGAGGACGAAGCTGTTAGGAATACCTAGTAGTTGGATAGAAATTTATTCTTCAAACACTGTGTGCATAATTTTCTGTTTTGAAGAAACAACCATAAATCAATCAGAATATTTGATCTTTCATGTAAATAGCTACTCCTCTCTAAATCTCAAAATCTTCAGGCAAAAACCAATCTGTTTCATATATGGTAAAAAGTTTTAAAGGGTACCTCAGGTATAATCCTAAATAAATTTTAGTTTTCGGAGATTACTGTATATTTGCCAATTGTATGTTCTGTAGAAGAAAAGGATAATGACAAACAGTTCTTTTAATTATTTCACATTTCACAGTCGAATTATAAACTGTGTGTTCCTTTTTTTTTATTTTTATTGAATCGGTGGAATTTGTTCAGTCTTTCCTCCACTCTAGCACTAAGCATGTTTTAACACCAAATTGTGGTCCTTCCAAATATTCATGTTCTTTCTTTGATGAGTAATTTGAATTTCTATTCGTGATGGAGGAGGGTAGGCTAGTTGGTGTTGTAATTCTACTTCCATGGTGGCAATTAGTATTTGTGGTACTGGTGGTTTATGTTTGATCTTGAACTGATTGATTAATAGTTCTGCAAACCTTTAAATAGACATGGTCCCGTGGATGTTTGTATGTATATCACCCCCGAAATTTTAAACAAAGTTTACCCCAAACAGCCTGCATACTAGAACAAAAAATACTATTACAGACTTACAAGGCTTGTCCAAATTATTCCATTGCTAACAAGTCCTACCTTGCTTGTATGAAATGTTTGCTCCAAAGTGGTATAATGGAATATAACTAGTTTAAGCATTTTTGTGCTGAATCATATTTTGTAACTCAACTATGTATGCAGAATACAAGATTAATACCTCCATTTAAACTCTTTTGTATACATTATATTATTAAACATCATATAAATAATCATTAAGAGATATCTCTGTTGCAGGATCCAATCTGGGTCAGTCTTCCGAGCTTTTGGACTCATGCTGGAACCCATCCTCAGAGAACTTCTCTGTGTGCTTTGAGCTGCTCTGTGTGTGGTATTTATAGATATCTCTATGCTTGTTTGTTTTACCTTTAAGTCAGAATTTATGCCTGGTGACTGCTTGGATAAGTCTGTGCAGTTTTCTTGGCAAGGATTTTCAGAAATAGCTTGCCATTGCCTGCTTCCTACGGCTGAGAGACTGTGACTGGCCCAAGATCACCCATCTGGCTTCATGCTCAAAGCAGGACTAGAACTCAGAGTCTCCTGGTTTCTAGGCTGGTACCTTAACCTCTACACCAAACTGGCTCTCTATGTTGTGTTAAACTGAACCATGTCCTAGTTTACTGATTTTTTGGAATATTTTAGCTGTAATGCTTCCATGGTTATACTTCATTATTGCAGACAGTTATATAATACTGGTTTTCATTGAGCGAAATATAGTCACCAGAGTGACTTGACTTAACAGGAAAATTTTCCAAAAATTCCTGGAAAATGAGATCTGCTGTATTATCTAGTTGTACTTGTTGAATTCAGTGCTGATAATTAAGGGAATGGGTTCAGGCAAAATCTACAAGTTTTACAGTCAAGTAATTTGTCTTAGAAAGGTGGCTATTATCAATTTAGAGACATTTATTAGGTTGTTGTTTAGGTTAAAGATTGAAAATTTTCAAAATCCATATTCTGTCCCATAAAATTACTTCTGTATCACCTCAGATATAGTGTATTGCTATATCTCAATTCTCTTATTTGCCAAATGAAGTATCTTAACTGAGTATCAAAAGGCATATAATTTTCTGCAGAGGAATTAAAATCTGCATATGAAGAGAATTACTTGTGAGCCTTGAACTGTGTAATACTTAAACACGCTCATTGTATTAGAGGCAGAGATAAATATGTTCTCATTTAATATATATTAATTAAGAAAATACATTTTATGAACTATATTAGAAGAAGGAATGGACTATTGATGTAATTTAAATTTCTTGGTGAATTTTTGATCATAATATCCACTTGGTCTTGAACAAGCTTTCAATTTTGTCAATGTAGTGGATAATTTTGTAGAACCAAAACCTGACATTACATTTTTGTCTTTTTTAACGAGTTCATTAAAATATTATCTCACATTGTAAAATATCACTGTCAGCAATGCAACTCTGTAACTGAAACTGGACTAGGAAAAGGTATAGGTTTTTGCCCACCACTAATACATTACTCAAACTTCAGTCTTCCTAATCACCTCTTCAGGCAAAAGATTTAAAGACACTCCTCACATCTTAAAGGAAGTATGTGTCAGAACGCTCCAAGTTACCTGTCTTTTTTGCCTTCATTTGAAAGGGTTGTGCTGCATTTGATGCTTGAAAAAGGGGTACTATTTTGAATAAGAAAGGTGATTGAATATCATTACAGAAACCTGAGAATCATTCTAAGATGTAGCACTTTAGTCAGGCAGGAACTTAAAGTATGAGGAAGGCCTCTATCTATTCTTTGGCTTCTCACCCAAACTAGTTTTCAGGTTAAGATCAATTGTTAAAATGTTCATTTTTCTCTTAAAGCAGTACAAATATAGAAAAGAGCAAGGAAGGTGGAAATTATAGTCAAAAACTTATGTCAGATTCAGATGAGAGAGAGATGAAAGAGAGAGAGAGAGAGAGAGATGATAGAAGATGGATGGATAGAAAGATAGATGATGATAGACAGACAGACAGACAGAGTTGACAGGCAGGCAGAAAGAGAGACAGAAACAGCCATCCAGTTTAATCTCATCTTAATTTACATGTTTTTAAATTTACTTACTTCCATTCTTGTGCACCACTGATTTGGCCATACAAATGCACAGCAGTGTTTTTGTGCCCCATGCAAAAAACCAATATGGGCTCCATCCAGCAGCCAGTGGAAGCACTGGAGGTAATCAGTGGCTCACTTTTTATGTTCTCAAGGTAGCTTTTTACTAAGGGAAGCATAAAAATGCAGCCAGCTGGATTGGCAGGAAGATCAAAACATTCCATTCAGCAAAATGGACTGGAAGCATATTGTAGAGGCCTACGACACTGACTTCAGGAATAAGAGGATGGATTCCAAGGTGGGAAAAGATAGAACCACTTATGAGGATCTCCTTTTCCCCCACCTCTTACCCTTCACACAGAAACTGTCATTGCTGTGTTTCTTTTGGATTGAACATGAATTGATTAATTCTGATTTAACTTCCAGAGTTAATCAGTTCACATTTTCTCAAGCAATCAAAGACCCATGGTGCTGTAATGAGTAGGAGATGGAAGTACAGGTAAATGGATGACAATAGTCTTCCCAGATTACATTCCAGTGGGAGGAGGAAATTTAGGAAAGGGATTATTTGGATGATATAGGTATATAGATCATGGCTTGATGTTGGAAGCAGGTCTAAAGGAAGTTCTAAGTATGAAGCTGAAAATACTGGATTGGGAATATTTTTAATGCCAACTCAGGCTTAGATTGATGAGACATATACTTTATAGAAGTTACTGAACATGCTTGAACCCTCTCTCTTTTTTTAAAGTTATTTAAGAAAAATCCATTTGCTCTTTGTTTTTGTACTACACAAGTGTCTGTGCCATCATCACATCTCTTTCCTATGTTTCATCTATTTATATTACCTTAGAGATTTGAGGAATTTCTAAATCAAAAAAGGGTTTAGCAGTAGCTAACAGCAGAACAAAAGTATAATAAAGGAAAAGACCACACAACAAGGAGAATATGCAACAAGGGACATGTAAGGACAGCACTGGTTAGGAATCTAGGCCTTTCACATTCCTTGCATGTGAAAGCCCACAAATGCACAAAATGTATCTGTAGGACTATAGATTAGACTCTCATATTTTTTATCTTTTTCTTAAGGAGCCCTGTATAAAGTGGCAACTCATGCGCTCATGACCTCCCGGATCGACTCCTGCAATGCTCTCTACATGGGGCTGCCCCTGAAGACCACTCAGAGGCTTCAGCTGGTGCAGAATGCAGCTGCGCGGGTTGTGATGGGAGTGTCCCGACACTCTCATACACCCCTCCTGCATGACCTGCATTGGCTACCAGTTGCTCTCCGGGTGAGATTCAAGGTGCTGGTTATCACCTATAAAGCCCTACGTTGCTTAGGCCCAGGATACCTGATAGACCATCTACGGCCAGCAACAGCTCCCCAACGCCTGATGCATTCCCACAGGGAGGGCCTCCTTAGAGTGCCGTTGGCCAGGCAGTGTTGACTGGCGACTCCTAGAGAACGGGCTTTCTCTACTTTATGGAATCAACTCCCCCTGGAGCTCCGGGTGGCTCCTGACCTGCGCTCCTTCCGCCATGACCTTAAGACATTATTTCCCCAGGCCGGATGGGACTGAAAGGTTTTTTTTAAGGGGAATTTTAGTAGTTTTAACATTTAAATATTGATTATTTACTTGTTTTATTGCTGTGAGCCGCCCTGAGTCCTTGTCGGAGAGAGGGTGGCATATAAGCTTAATAAATAAATAAATAGCTGGTTATTTGTTTATCATCTTAATCAAAAGATGCACACAGTTCAGTGCAGTCACAGTTGTATCGTGTATTGAATTAACCAGGATCACATCTCAGCTGTTTTACCAACCTCAAATTAAACCTTATTTTTAACCAACTGTATTTCCCAACTGACTTGCAATTTTCAAACCATGTGACCTACTGCAGGTACTTTTTAATTTTTGGAAATTCAGAGTGAATGACATCAGCAACTTGTTTAAGCTGGTTAAACAGAAATGATCATTATTCATGTTTACAGAAAACTTGGGGATAGCCCTGAATGTAATCCAGATATCAGAGAAACAGAGCTTAATTTCCATATTTTAATTCCACCTGCATTCCATCAAAAACCTTTCATGTGGATTTGGTCAAGTACTCTTCCCCCCCCTCCTTTTCTGCTACTTAAGCTGCCTTTATAGCATCTGTTGTGAATATCTTAAAAGTTTGCATACATCTGACATAAATACATGGCTTTAAGTTGAATTGTTGTGTATCTTCACTTTTAAATTCTACACCAACCCTCCTTAAAGGAAGTCAGAGAACAATATGGAAGTATAGGAGGTTGTGTTTCAGAAAAAAAGTGCCTTCAAGATACACAAAGAATAGCGTAACGTGTATTGGTTGAGTTACGCATGCTTCTTTCTGTTCCACAATTGTACAGTTGTCTTGTTCCCTACAGCCTATGAAATCTTTAAGTATCTACTGTAGATACATCACTGATGATATTACTTAGTTTGGATAATGAAACATCGCTAAGAAAACAACCGAGCTCAGAGAACATCAAGGACCTCTCATGTCAACCCTGATCTTCTTTATTGATATACTAGTCCTTCCTACCTATGTAATCTTCTGTTGACTACATCACTAGTAAATATGACTCATTGGTGCCGGTTTAGGCAAGACTGACCAATGTTGATTTTAGCTGTGGGTAAAAAGTTTGGTCATTGAGAAATCTATAGCTGATGTAAACTCTGTTCTTTTTTTTTTCTTTTCCTTTTTTCTTTCTTTCTTTCTTTTTTTTTTTTTTTTGAACTAAAGGAGGTACATCAGAAGTACAAAGATATCCATGGCAGTTTTCAAATACTCTGGAGACAGGCGGTTTGTTTAAAGAAATGAGGAAAATGCTGAAAACCACCACTTTATTTAAACTCGCATGCCTCCTTTGGTAAACACGCAGTACATGAGTGAACCCTGTATGAACTTGTGCTTATTGCTGATTAAATAGAACCTAAAGCCTGCGTTTAAAAAAGCGGGGGAGGGGAGATTGTTATTGAGAAGAAGACAAAAAGTTGCATACAAACTTTTCCTTCTTTCTTTTTTCTTTTTGGCCACACACAAGCTTTTACCCCACAGAGTATTGACTCACAGAGTCTTTTTTTATTAAAGCACCCTAGTTTTTTTTTTTCTTTCTAGGCCTCAAAGTACTAAACTGAAAGCAAGCTGTTAACAGAAATGAGTAATTATTGAAGCTCTAACAGGCAGCTTTCATTGAAGTTGATTACAGCAGCCATATAATCACTTTTACGGATGCTGTAATCACAGGAGCAGGGAATGCTTGACTTGGTTCTTATTGTTTTCACCCAGGGTGGAGGTAGGGGGCCTGCCAGAAACCACCTCAGTGCAATTTCTTCTGTAAAAGAAGTCTACACACCACTGAATGAAGGCGCGAATCATTTATTCTTTCTTTATTAGCATTTTCCCCTCCCTCACGTAAAGAGTCTGTTGGAGTCAGGAAATTGCTGTTATTCAATATGCAAGCCAGAGGTTGTAATGGCCATTTGGAAAGGGGTATGACCAATAATTACAGCCCCTTAATGAATAGAGTAATCTGGTGGAGACTAAACGCAAGGAGCAACTATGGGGCTGTCTCTGGTTAAATTAAAAGAACAGCCATGTAAAGGAAGTTAACAAGAATTAATTAGTTAGATCGAACTGAAAACCTACTCATTAGCAATGTTATAGGCAAACTAAAAGCCTATCTTCAGTGCAATTAGGTAGACAAATGAATTGTACAACTGACTGACTTGCACCTGCTAACAGCTAAAGGCTATATAGCTGATATGTGCAGGATCCACTTTTTACAGTTCATGCATACTTGCATAGTTTAATGGATCTTCCATTATACTCCATTCTTTTCTGTTTTCCCCCAGTATATTTGATCTAGGTTGAGAGTTGCCGACACTTAGTAGCTGTCTGCTCTAAGAAAGGTTCAAGAAGGGCATCACATAATAAAGGATAAAGCTTTGGCTCAATGTAACAAAAACAGAAGCTCTTCTTTACCATACTCATACTTTTATTGCTAAAGAATTAATAATGTGAAAAACATCATGACTGATGATTACTTTAAAAATGTATGCGGAGGACTAAGGAAATAGTAAAAATACATGCTCTTTAGATTTTTGGCTTGTGATGTTTGCCAAAGAAGGAAAAGGATCATAGAAATGTAGAAGAGTATATTGGAAAGGTTCCAGGAGAGATTTGACATTCGTGGGATGATGAATTACAATAATCCTGTATATTCTACATTGTCTGGGATGATTATTTAAAAAGTTTCTGGGAACAGTCTGTAGGATCCTGCTGACTGGATTATTTTCTTAAATATAACAGCACCGACTGCTCTGATTTAGCTTTTCCACCCCTGTCAGTTACTGAATCACTCCATATTGTCACTCTGTGAACAACATTAAGAGACAGTGTGTGAAATCAAAATACCATATTTTTCAGAGTATAAAACGGCATGAAGTATAAGACACACCTACCTTTTTTGGTGAGGAAAACAAGAAAAAAAAATCTGCCTCTGCCTCCCAGCAATTTTGCCTTGTTGCAGCAAACAGCAAATGGCCTGCTTTACTTTCATTTTTGTTTTCAGCATAGCTTGATTAGCACAAGAAAAAAAAAAATCTGCTCCCAGCAATTTACCTCCTTGCAGCAAGCAGCAATAGGCAATAGCAATTCCTGCAGCCTGAAACAGCTGAGAGTCGGGAGGCCAATCAACTTGTGCTAATTAGGCTGTGCTGAAGCTGAAATGGGCTGTTTCTTCTTGCTACTTGCTGCAAGGAAGTAAATTGCTGGGAGGCAGAGGCCAAAGGGTGGGGGCCAGAGGGTGGGTGGGGCTACATTCAGTGTATAAGATGCACCCAAAGTTTCACCCCCTTTTAGGGGGAAAAATACAGTATATATAAGTTATTGCTTCTGATTGCTAATAATGGTTGGCAAGCAGGGGCTGTCTGGATTACAGACAATATTCCACATTTCAGATAAGTTAAAAATGTTTTAAAATTTAAAATGTTCTCATTTTTGGGGGGCCAAAGGACAAACCCGCCATCTTGAAAGTATGTTGTGGTTGTTGTAGTTCAAACAAAGTGGTTGCCATAATGGCGGAAGAGGCCTTGTCCACTGATAAAATGGCAAAGCCAGGGAGTATGGCCATTACAAAATGACAATTTATCTAAAGACACAGTGGCAAAGGTGCCGCTTGCTTTTATTTCCACGTCATATAATGCTCAATGCCAACCCTGCTTACATTTCCGTTTGCCTAGGGTAGGACCCATGGAAAACAAAGCAGCAGGCCGAGTTACTTCCTGTTTGTTTTTTTAAAAATATCTATAAGGAATAGAACCACATTTTTCAAATGATATCTCTTCTGAAAGTTAATGCCTTGCATTATAGTAGTATATGAGCTTCCTTATTTTGGGAGGGTTTTGTGAATGAAATTATTTTAAAAAGATTATTATTAGCAACATACATTACAGAGACAAGTCTCCAATCTATTCATAGGAAAAAGGAGAGATCCTGTCTTTTAATAGTAGAACCATAACAGGGATTAGATCCCAATGTTAGGTTAAAACAGTCCCTTTGGCCTCTTATAATATTGGGTTACCCAGATTTCAGGTGTGCATGATCACTAAACCCAACACATTTGGAAGGTAGGAGAAAAGCACCTGTTTATTTTTCTTCACAACAGGTTCAGGTTCAGGTTTTTATTATGGCATCATCCACCCTCCCCCATACGTAGAAGTTACTTTATTTCATGCTTTCAAAACAGATGTGCCTTTATTCTTTGCCTCAATAATACTGATGAGCAAACTTTGCTGGGAATGACAACTGCACCAGATTTTATTTTATTCTTTTAAAACCATTCCCCAAATATTTTTTTATAATCCCAATGTAAAATTTGGTGGTGCTTCCAATGGCCCCATTCATTTCTTCATCGTATCTTTATTTTCCCACTTGGCGGCAGTAAAATACAATGGCTACCTAGTAAGTTATCTACTTTTGATAGCAGCAGTCCCATTATGAACCCTGGGTCAGAATATGGAGGAATATGTCCTCCATATTTCAAGGCTATCATAAAAAAACCAGGCATTCTAGAAAATTTTATTTTGGTTGCAAGGTTCTAGTCACTGGGGAGGATGAAAAGATGTGTACCATTTCAGATTATATTTTTTTCCCAGAGATGGGTGATTTTAATACAGAATATAGCCAAGCATTATGAAGATGATCTAAATCATGTTTAATGGCAGCAATATCACTAGAGAGAAGAGCAAGCTCTTAAGAAATATGACAGATGCAAAGTGATATGAGATTGGCTATAAATGCAGTGGAAAACTGGATGTTCACCATGTATAATGGATAAAAAAGCCAAAAATCTGCATAAGGATTTAGGATTTATTTAGGATTTATTGGATTTATATACCGCCCTACTCCCGAAGGACTCAGGGCGGTGTACAGCTAACAATAAAAATACATACGTACAAAATTTAAAAACCAACTAGAAACAGATTAAATGAATTTGGCCCGGACAGAATTAAAACACCCCAATATAATTTAAATTTTTAAAAAAATTTAACACTAAAAACGGGGAATGGTTAGGCCAGGCAATGCCTTCTGTAATGTGAGAAATGCCATCATGCTTATAAATATGCCTTAATAACCAAATGAATACATTTTGTATTTGTTCTCTCACTTTTGAGGAGCCTGGAGTAAAGCTAGAACAGTCCCTCAATCTTTCCATATATATATATATGTGTGCATACATGTAGATTGGATTGATAAACTATACACTTGTTAGAATCAAACATAAAACCCCAAAATGTTCTACTTTTAATTGCCTTCTCTGCCAAAGTTAATAATAATTTTGTGTAATTCTCCTAGGCTATCCTTGCCTTTACAGTGAGTAAAGTAGTCATCTATTGTTATTGCTGTTAACGTCACAAAATGTTAATCAATCACAGAAAATTGTTTTGTATCACATGCAAAAGGTTATTAATGCCTTATTGTGTAAAAGCTTACCTAAGCTGATGTTCTCAAAACTGAAACATTTAATCACATTTATCATATTTTGGGATTTTTTGCTGAATGCACAACATTGTGTAAAACTAATTAAAATGCCACACGACAGAGAATACACTGGGAATATACTGATGAAGAAGATGGATGCACAAAGAAGTGACTTTAGCTAGAATTATTTAATATGTTTTCCTGTTAATGAAATGGAAAATCAATCCCAACATGAATCTGAATTAAAGAGATATGTGCATCTGTAGGCAACATCTCACACCACAGAGAACCATCTGACTTCAGTTAATATATAGAAAGACAGCTATGGGGTAGGAAGCAGTCCATCATATAAAAATTATGACCTTAAAGTAATGTGAATTTCATATGAAAAATCAGAGAGAATTAACTACGTTGCAAATAAGGTGTTTTGGCTACAATGTATGTTGGCGTAGATTACCAAAGAAAATATATCAGATTTCTGTTCAGGCATTCATAGCACACAGGTCTGTGTGTTTGTGGGTCCTGTCCAGCACTTGAAACATTGTTAGACAATAGACAATAGAATAACAGAGTTGGAAGAGACCTTGAAGGTCTTCTAGTCCAACCTCCTGCTTAGGCAGGAAACCTTACACCACTTCAGACAAATGGTTATCCAACATCTTCTTAAAAACTTCCAGTGTTGGAGCATTCACAACTTCTGGAGGCAAGTTGTTCCACTGATTACTTGTTCTAACTGTCAGGAAATTTCTCCTTAGTTCTAAGTTGCTTCTCTCCTTGATTAGTTTCCACCCTTTGCTTCTTGTCCTACCCTCGGGTGCTTTGGAGAATAGCTTGACTCCCTCTTCTTTAAATTCCAGAAAGCTCTAGAAATACTGGCTAAAATACTGCTTATATATGATCAATATATGCCAGCTGTTTGTCAGTTCGAGTCTCACCAGCTCAAGGTTGACTCAGTTTTCCATCCTTCCAAGGTCAGTAAAATGAGGACCCAGATTATTGGGGGCAATATGCTGACTCTGTAAACCGCTTAGAGAAGGCTGGAGAGCACTGTGAAATGCTACATAAGTCTATTGCTATTTACTAACTGCTTTTGCTATCATACCTATATCTAGTCATAGAGTTCATATTCCTTGGACTTCCCCCCGCATCAAAAACAAAAAAACAACAAAAAAACTATGGACTGAATGTCCTAAAACTCATTACTATATACCTATACAGTTTCAAGGAACTGTATAGGAACCTTTTTTTATTGAGGATTCTGACTTATGAACCAGAGTGAGTCATGAGTTCTTATACTGATTTTAGATATGGCCAGACCTAAAATTCCAGTACAGGAATAGGGGATTTTGGGGCACACTTAAGAGAAATAACAGAAAGTATACTCCATAAAGTAATGAATGGAAGCAGGAAAAGAAATTAAACTTGACTTTGTTAAATTTACATTTATATAGCGTTATTCTTAAACAAAAAAAGCCGATACGATCATTTCCCATTCATTTATTCAATCGTTGTCTCGCTCTGTCACAATAAAATAATTTGCTAATAATTAGGGAAGGTTGTAGGATTGTATCAAGGCTTTTGAAGAGCCTGATTTCTCTTCTTCACTCTACTCTTTTGCATTTGTTTAAATATCTGACCTGAATCTGTGTATTTAGGAGCATATGTGCATAAGCTCATTTCAAGGATGATCAGGGTGGATTTGGTGATGCATTCTTCCAATTCACACATAATAGACACATTTGTTCTGCACTGGTAGAAAAACACAAATAGAAAGGGGAAAAAAGCATAGTAAAAAAAGAAAGAAAGAAATGAAGATATACTTCTAGTCAAATAGAGTATAGCTATTTTAGCTACAGCAAATGATCTGTTTCTGTAAGGGGGTCCACGTGGGTGGAAGGTTTCTTTTTCTCTTGGTAAAAACACAATGTGCTGAAACCACCAAGAAAATTCTCAGAACACAATTTGCAAATATTCAGAGCGTGGCTCTATTTTTACTGGTCAGTTAATTTTTTGTGGACAGTATTAAAAATAGATGGCAATCTGCTTATTGAGGTTGTCTCGCGTATGAATGCTGATTATATGACAGTTAATACTAATACTAATGGTGTTCTCATTCTGTTAGTGCAAATGGGTTCCTGATGGTCACTGGAAGAAATCCAAGTTTTCTTCCTTTGCAAAAGAAGCTTCAAGAGCCCCCTTTCCTGGTTGTTGGAATATTTTCTCTCCATGCTTTCTTTCTTCTTTGAACTTTCAGAGTATCTGTTTGGCTGCTTTCCATTAAATCTCCCACCACTATACTGTGCCTTCCAGATAACTCATCCTTCTCAATCTGGAAAAGAAGGAATTCACCTCATGATATCTTTTGTTGAAATCAACAAGGCCACACAAGGATTGTACTTCAAAAAGGAGGCCATTTACATACTCATTCTGGAGAGCTCTGGATAACTCAGTAAGCAAAAGAACAACATCAAAAGAACCTATCTATGAAAAATTTCAATAGTATTGCCTTTAAAAGAATTTTCAGTGGAAGGTTCTCATTCATCAAAGTGTATAAGAGCTGTAGGGGGAAAAAGCAGCGGAATTTTTCTGCATAACACTGGAATTAGGAAGTCCATCATGGATCATTGTTTGCCTTCAGCACAAACTGAACCTCCATCCTTTACCAACTGGGGAATTCCCATGTGCTTTCTTATTTATGGCTTGGATTGCTTTGGCTACATATTGCTATTATCATACAGTAGATATAAGTATACAGACAAAAATGTTTGAAAAATTAAGATGCATAATTGTGTCTTCAGTTCTTCATGAAACTGACAACAATGTAAATATATTTAGGGAGGACAAAAATGGAATTGTCCATATGTAAGTAAGAGGGTAGACTACTGCTTTGAAGTAGAGTTCCTCCCTTTCATGGAGGTGCTTCATATGATAGATAAACTTAGAAATTTAGGGAATCCACAAATGTATGGAAAACCTCCAGAGACATTTGTGTTTTATACATAGAGTAACTTCACTCTCTCTCAATTCAAGTTTATACAGCAATTACAGCTTTGTAATTCAAAATTACAAAAGTAAAAAGTAAAAAAAAAAAAAACCATGATTAGTTTACAGTATACTACATGAGCTCTAAAATAACTTTCCTGACTTCCAGTTTGGATCTAGGTACAATTCAAGGTGTTTTATTTTGACAATTTGGAGCCTGCTAGTGCAAAGTATCAGTTTAAAGAATACCTTGTAATTTAGTATGATCTAGCACAGTGGTTCTCAACCTGTGGGTCACGACCCCTTTGAAGGTCAAATGACCCTTTCACAGGGGTTGCCTAAGACCATCGGAAAACACATCATCATACTAACCCCATCACATACATCCCGGAGTATTTTATGGTTGGGGGTCACCACAACATGAACTGTATTAAAGGGTCACAGCATTAGGAAGATTGAGAACCACTGATCTAGCACATAATTTATTACATCCATGTCCAAGCCAGACAGAACCTTTTTGATAGCAGTATTCCCACTGTAGAAATCTATTCTGGAAAAAGTGTTATGACTCTTCTTTTTTTTGCCCTTAATGCATATTATACATGTATGTTTGTATGAATGTATTATGTGCTATCAAGTCAGATAGACCTTCTCCAGGATAAACTTCCCGTAATTGACTTTTCAGGTCTATAGTTTGTGTTCTTCTCTTTGCTTTCACTACTTCATTCATTCATTCATTCATTCATTCATTCATTCATTCATTCATTTAATATGGCTGCCCAACCCCCAAACATTTGGGTATACAAAAAACTAAAAAACAATCAACATACACAAAACAATTGTTAATATGATTATTAAAAATTTTAAAATTGTAAAAAGCATAAAACTAAATGATATAAATAAAAATAATGGATGAGAAGCAGGTGTTAATAACAGCGAAGCCGCCTCAATATTATATCAGTTCTCTGGGATTCCCAAGCCTGATGGTACCACTAGGTCTTGAGGGACTTCAAGAAAGACAGAAGAGACAGCCTCAATTCGGGGATGGGATATTCCATAAAGCAGGTGCCACAGCAGAAAAGGGCTAGCACCTGTCAAGTGTAGCTCCCTAATTGTTAGGACCCACGGCATATAATTGGGGGAAGGTGATTACCAACAGACTGGTTACCAATGCAGCTTGTAGAGCAGAGGTGTAATGTGTGTTCTTCTAGAAATACACATAACTGCCCACACTACTGCATTTTACATCAGTTGAAGCTTCTGGATATTCTTCAAGGGCAGATCCATATCCACCACATTACACTAATCCAATTGGGAAGTGACTAGGGCATGAGTGAATAAGACCCTCAATCTAGACAACTGATGCACAATACAAAGTTGAGCAGAAGCCCTACTAGCTATACCTGCAATCTGCTCTTCAAGTAGAAGTCATGTGTAGAAGGACATCCAGATTGCACATGGGTCTGTTTGGGGCAGTGCAACCCCATCCAGCATTAAATTTGGCATCATCCTAGAACCAGCAGGTCCCCAAACCCAAAGCACCTTCATCTTACTAGGATTAAAGCCTGTTGTTCCCCATTCAGACCCTCACAATCTCCAGGCACCAGGATAAGATCCATAACATTGCTCAATTCACCAGAGGCAAATATGTAAAACTGGGAATCATCAGCATATGGATAATACCTCATCTCAAGGAACAGATAACTTCACCCAGTATAGCTTCATGTAGATGTTGAGAGAGAACAGTGATTGTTTCAGCACCCCACATAGTAGGAACCAAAGACTGGATCTCTCCCAAACAATGACCACTGACCGGAATTGACCAGCATAACACCATAAGGCCCACTCCCGATTCTTTGAGTTAATCCAGAAGGATACCATGGTCAATAGTACCAAGAAACCAAATAGGGCAAGGATGGGTGCCAGAAATCATCCAAAAGTGCAACCAATGCCATTTACATCTCATACCCATATCTCTCCTAGGATTGTAGACATTTCAAAAGAGCAGAGTCCTGAATATCATAATTTGACCCTGGTAGCTTATGCCTTGAGTGAAAACTTTGAATTGATTTGCTATACATTCTATTCATCATGGAGAAAGAAGGTGTATTAGATATGCTTGCCACCTTGAATTACTTATAAGTAATAAAGGCAGGATAACAGTTTAATAAATAAATACATTATCAGGAGTATTTTCTTTCTCCCCCCAAATATCATTATTGTTATTATCCTGTCTCTTCAAAGTTCAACTTTCATTTCCATAGATTATCACAGCAGGAAAAAAAAACATTGATGGCACAGATGTGATCTTTGTAGGTACATGTCACAATATCTGAATATCTTTTGCATGTCCTTCATTGCTACCCTGCAGTGCTAATCTTTTTTTTAAAGTTTTTTTATTATTTTAAAATATAAACATAAAACACATCTTTTCAAAACAAAGCTCTTGATCCAGTCACAAATTCATACAAATCACTAACAAATCTTAATTTTCAATTAATACAACTTAATATTTTACTCAGTTATTTCCCTCAAATCTATTATTTAACTATGCCATTAACCTCAAAAACCCGTTACTTAAATCTTAAAACCTAACCAATTATCATTCCCTTTTTCTCTTTTATTTGCTTAGATAGATATATTTTTAAAGCATAAATCATACAATTATTATAAACATTCATAAAATATTGAATTCCAACATAATCATTTTATTCTTATTATTGAGCTCAACACTTATAATCTTTCTTTCTGTTATTAAACCTAATTTATTCATTTCATTTTAACTATTAATCTCAACAAACAATCTCCTCCTTATTTTGGTTATCCCACCTCATTTTATCTTTGCTATAAAACCCAGCATCTTTATCTTTGTTGTTAAACCAATCATTTTTATTTCTTGGCTGTTAAACACAGCATATCCATTTTGTTTTTGGCTGTTAAACACAGCATATTCATTTTTGTTTCTTGGCCGTGACACAGCATATTCATTTTTGTTTTGGCTGTTACACAACATTGCCATTTTTGTTTCGCTGTTAAATATAGCATAGTAGTTTGTTTTCTGGCTGTTACACAGCATATCTATTTTTATTTTTTGGCTGTTAAACACAGTATAATCCTAGTTGGTTTAACTACTAATCCCTTCTTAATCCTTTCTTTGTTGTTCTCATCCATCTATACATTGCTTATTTTCAGATAATCATATTTATCCTTATCTTTTCCCATGACAATTTAACATTGAGACATGGTTCTTGCTTAAGTCATACCTTTAAATATATTTATAAATTCCTTTTAACATTTTAAATTAATCATATTTATCCTTATTCTTTTTCATAACAATTTAACATTGAAACATGGTTCTTGCTTCAAATATATGATTAAATATATTCATCAATTCCTTTTACAAAGAATTTCCATTTAACATTCTTAATTTCTATAAAAACTTCCTTTTTATTATTACAATCCACCTTTACATTATTTTATTTTAAATCACATTGTTTAAATCTTCTTTCTTCTTTTTCCAGACGTGTTTATCTTATTTCTTCATTTTCTCATCCTCAAACATATATTCCTTCCATTTTCAAAGTTTTCAGGTTTGTCCTCCATAAATCATATTAAATCTTTTTCTTATTTTTATTCTGGATATAATGTATCAAGTCTCCCTCTCTTGGGCCTACGCTTATTCTTTCTTTTGTTCCTGCGCCAATTTTTAATTATTGTTGTTTCAATTATAGGTGTTCCATTATAGTTCCTTTTCTTTTCACCAAAATCCAGCTGTCTGCAGACAGGAAAAAAAAACTCCTCCACAAAGTCCCACGGCTTTTATCTGTAGAACTCAGAATTTTCCATTAAAAAAAAAGTTACAAAGTTCCTTTTTAAACCAGATGGTGTCTCTCTACAATCCACATTTTCCATTAGTCATGCAAGTGTCCATTTTGTACATTTTTTCTTTTAATTTTAAAAGTACCAAATCTTTTTTTTAAAGACTCCAATTCGAATTTTTAAAATATCGAGTCTTTTTACCTACTCTTTTTAATTACTCAATAATTAATTCCTTTAGTTCTGTACAAAAATTAGTTGTTTCTCAGGTCTTTGTCTCTTTAAGGTTGCAATCTCCAAAGCCCCTTTGTTGCACAGCTGCTATTTTAGGCTAGGGGTCTTCTAAATAATAATATTGCTGCACACGTTGTTACAAGCCTGGGTCTGTTGTCACTCACCTGGCTTCAGAGAGCTCCGTTTCACTCTGCAGCACTCTTCCAGCACTTTTCTTAGCCCGGTTGTCACAGTTTTGTGGCAGCTGCCATGGCTGCCTCCCCCCACCGCTCACTCACAGAGGGTTCCCTCTGAACTCTGAGGAACTTGCTGTTCCTCTTGGTTGTCTGAGGTGCCCCTCCTTTTCCCACATCCCTACAGGACGTTTTCGGTCCAAAGATCCATCCGTTCGGCAGCTGGGGTCATCAGAGCCCGCTATTTCCCAGACTGTCTCACCGCAACGCCAAACTGGAAGTCTCCCTGCAGTGCTAATCTTGAGTGCTGGTTCCTTTACCGTTGAGTAAAAGATTGCTAGCTACCACTTAAATATCTTCACTGTGAATTCAAATAGAGGTACTTTTCATTAATGTTGTGTTATTTCTATTTAATTTTAGTTCCAGTTTTTCACTGTGCTTTTAACTTACATTATTAGAGCTTGAAAATCCTTTGCATCCTTTGCAGTGGCATCATGAGAGTGCAGGTTAATGATATTTTTTCTTCCAGTTTTAAAATTCACACTCTTCTTCCAATCCCATCCTCTCTAAACAGGGTGATTGATTGAATGAATAAAGAAAGCATATAGTAGATTCAATTGATTGTGGATTGTGGTTTCTTAACCTGTGTATAGGTATTGCATGTGGACAATAATGTTTAAATTTTATATGTCAATACAATCAAAAGCTTTCTATATATAATGAAATAAAATTTAACTTCAGGAAGGTTTTATGAATAGGAAGTTGATTCTTTTTCTTTTATTTGCTTCACAAATAAGGTATGTATGTATATATGTATGTATGTAAGTATGTATGTATGTATATGTATGTGTATATGTATATGTATATGTGTATGTATGTATGTATATGTGTGTGTGTGTGTGTGTGTGTAGATCTTCGGTTATTCAGGTCTTCTCCGTGTAAAATTGAAAGTGTCTTGGCGACGTTTCAACGAAGTCTCATTCGTCATTTTCAGGCTGGTGTTTTCGGCTTCGTGCTTCTAGGATGAAGCCGAAAACACCAGCCTGAAGATGTCGAATGAGACTTCGTCGGAACGTCGCCAAGACACTTCCAATTTTATGCAGGAGAAGACCTGAAGAACCAAAGACCTACATACAAACACCCACGAAAACCTCAGAAAACATATATAGCGTGGCCACGAACACGTAGCGCGGCCACGAACATGTAGCCAAACAACAGCAACGCAGCTCACCAGCTCAAATCCCCCTGCAACTCAGACTAACCCGAGCACAACCAAGCCCCCACCCAAACAGAACACACCCCCAGCCAATCAGAGCACAGCCAACCCCCCATCCAATCAGAACACAGCCAAGCTCCCACCCAATCAGTTCACACCTCCACTAGCAATTAAAAGGAAGAAATAGCTGTGATCTCACATTGCTCCTGGAAGCACGAAGCCGAAGACACCAGCCTGAAGATGACGAATGAGACTTTGTCGAAACATTGCCAAGACACTTCCAATTTTATGCGGGAGAAGACCTGAATAACCAAAACCTACATACAAACACCTGCGAAAACCTCAGAAAACATATATATATATATATGTATATATATATGTATGTATATATATATATATATATATATATATATATGTATGTATGTATGTATGTATGTATGTATGTATGTATGTATGTATGTATGTTTTTTGTATTAAGTCATCCTGGATTACCACGAATGGAGGAGATATCACAAATCTCCAATTTTTGCCTTTCAGCCCAATCTCATGGGCCATCCAGACATAGGCAGACCTTTATTTATCCCTTTATTTATAGTATTATCAGCAAAAATATTATATATATATATATATATATATATATATATATATATATATATATATATATAATATTTTTGCTGATATATATACACACACACACACACTGTATGTGTGTGTGTGTATATATATATGTATGTGTGCGTGTGTGTGTGTGTGTGTGTGTGTGTAATAAGGAATATATATATTCCTTATTCCATATATATATTGAAATATTTGTGTGTTGTGTGTGTGCATGTGCACATTTGCACATGCACGCATGCAGGAAAAGAAAAATCCTTGGACTAGTCTTCAATGGATTTACTAGCTAGCTTGTCAGGCTGAGTTTAAATAAATATTAGCATCATTAATCAGTATTTAAGATTATTTTTCTACACATAAAACATTGATTTACTGACTATGACAAAGCAGAGATTGCTAGGAAAAAGATCTACCCCAACTAGAACTATTCACTATTATAGTTTCTTATGTTTATTTTAGGGTAAAATAGTTTCTTTTATTAAAAATATCTGAATTATAAATGTATTATTTTTCATTTTCTCCTTCTGCCCATCTCCCATTCAGCTGAGATTTCTAGTATTATCTTAGTGCACTATCCCAGCTATACTTCTCATTACTTCTATATATTTATCTTCAGACTCAGGCTTCCTGCATATTTAATAACTACTGGACAAGAATTCGTTCTTCATGTCAAGGAATTGGATTATCATCCCATTACAGGCAAAGGCTTGTGAAACCAAGACACTTAACTTTTGACCTTTGTGGAAAAGATCATTTAATTTAACCACCCAGATGGATCAGGAGAAAGAGAAGAAAGAAAAAGACAGACCGAGAGACAGACACACACACACACAAATATTTCCTATTTATGTTTTAGAGATTTTCTGTTGGTACTACTCTAATAATTTAACAATTATCAAATCAAATGTTATTCTCTAGGCAAAACTATAAAGGGTTGGGTATTCAGATTAGGTTAGTTACATTTGACTACAATATTGCTAGATTTTTTTAGAAAACCAAAGGTGTCTTGCTGGACAAAAAACGATATTACTAATCTAGACATGGTTGTACCTCTGTATTATTTATCTATTCAATAAAAATGGCAGTTTCTGAACTCTCTTGAAAGACAGTTCCATATAGATTGTCTCAGAGTAATTCATCTAAATCTGTTTCTTAAGAATACAACTTCTCATAATAGATACTGTAAACAATGTCGTCCTGACTAACTCTGCACTCATACTAACTCTGATTATCTACTGAACTTTGAGTTAGGCTTCCTCCATTCTATTGCTATGGCAAAATGCCAAGTTGCCTTACCTGAAAAGCTGTATATTATCGATTATGTAGGTAGTCAATTTTTCTTTTGACCATATAAAAGAAAACCATTTGTGTTCTTGCTAAACATTAAATAATATTTAAGTTAATTTTGATATAGAAGAATAAATACTATATTTGTAGTCTGGAAGATTTTTAAATCAAACTCCCCCCTTTTTTGTCTAAATACAGTATGAAGCCTTTAGGTAATTCCCTCTTTCACATACAATGTTTTGTAGAAGAGAAGTTGAAGTAATATATTTTAGGATTATTCCAGCATCCAGTGGATCTTGCTTATTTTCAACTGCCAGAAAGGCTTTTGAAAATGTTTTGGTTGAGTGTGTGGGATCTTATATATTCCATATCTGCAATTACTTCCAATCCTGCTGCATTTTCTGTTACTTTATTTATTTCTTACTTGCTGCTCCAAGCATGTCTGTCTCTTAGCAGTTTACAGATTTTCAGTAATAAAATTAAAAGCTAAAAATCCCAATAATCTAGTGTTGCAATTTACCCAGGTGGTAAGGAATATTATATACTCAATTACATCCAGGAGAAACAGAAAAATCCTCAGATTCCAAAGATCTGATGAAACAATTAATACATTATCACACATAATAATCCATCTACAATAGCTGACATCAAGCTAATAGAGCCATAACCCATCGGAAAGGCTGCAACTGAGAAGGCCCAACCTGCGATATCTGCAGACAACACTTTCTAATGTTCAGGCCCCAAAGGGAGCTGTACCACCGTTCTGTCACCCCAGAACAGCAATTTGCCTAAAATATTATCCAGTTTTGCCAAGATTTTTTTTAAGAATCTTCCCTGCTTTGTTTTGCTTTTTAATTAAGAGTACCTATGAAGAAAATCCTTTCATCTATTCATCTGAAATGTGGCATGCTTCATCATTTATATTTATTTTATTTATATCCCACCGACCAGTTCGTTCTCACAGGGAGGGACTACTCAGGGTACCGTCAGTCAAATTGTGCCGACTGGCGAATCCCAGGGGGAGGGCCTTCTCTGTAAGGGCTCCAACCCTTTGGAATGAACTGCCCCCTGATATACGAAACATCCCTAATCTCCGTGCTTTCCGCTGTGCCCTCAAGAGCCTGATGTTCAATCAGGCGGGGCTAAGCATGTTAACTGGGAATGATTAAAATATTATATAATTCTGGGTTTTATTTAATTTGGGTTAAACTTTGCTATAATTTTAATTATAAATTTTATGATGTTTATGTATCTTTTATTTTTTCTTGACTGTACACTGCCTTGAGTCCTGCGGGAGAAAGGCGGTATAGAAATATAATAAATAAATATAAAAAAAGATCTTCTATACCTTTAGGTTTCACCCAATTCATTTTGTTTTATACTACTCTAAAATTGTTTTATGATCACTGAGGAAAAGGTATCCTCTTTTAGTTCCATTTTGACCTAATAATCTGGCCTTTTTCTCTCCTTTGGTCTAGTATTTCCTTCAGCATCTAATTAAATTTGTATTTGACATCAGTGTTTGACTTCATAATTCCACTCGGACATGATACATCTGGAAGCTTAGCAGATCGCATAAATCATTTCTGAAGTCTGAAATACAGTTCATGTCATAGGCTGAAGCAATAGTTAGAAACATGATAAAAATTCCATTGGGTATGTCATTATTTGAATGTATTCAAGCTTTATCTTAGTTTCAGTACTGAGTATCAATTTTAGATACAATTATTTCTAATGGCAGTCTATTTTCAATGGTTGGGATTTGTCCCAAAGCTGAGGGATAGATACAGTTTAAATTATTTCCATTTGTAAACAACTAATAATTATTAAATATAAAGGATTAAATAATAGGACGTTGTAGTTAAATTTAAGCTTTAATAAATAACTATGATATAAAAGCACATCTAATGTTGATCTCACTAGATACAGAATTCTATAGGGTGAAGTCTCTTTGGCAAAAGTGAAGATTATTTATGTAGTATTCCCCAGATGTAGTGGTATATGCCATGCCAATAGAGAATTCTGGGAACTATAGTCTTAACATATCTGAGGAGTTCCAGGCCGAGGAAGTCTGATTTCTTTAAACTAGAAATAAGTATAAACAATTTTAATAACTTATTATCTTCTCTTAAAATACAGCAAAAGATCTCTTCCCATATCACATATCTTATCTGTAAGCAAATCCATACAGCCTTGTCCATTTCAGTCAGCAAAAGTTCATTAAGTGTTATCAGAAATAACAATATATTTAATATTGATCAAATAAACCAACTTCATATACCCTCCTTTTATAACTACCAATCTTCATTTTTAATTCATTCAAATAATGTCATAGAATTTGATTTAATATCTTTGTCCTTCCTCACCAGATTCTTCAAAAGTTTTGTAAATTTTGTAAATCCAATGTAGGAAAATTATCCAGGTCACTTCTCTCAGTTTATTATCTCTGTATCCTTTTTACTTATAAAAACATCAATGGGGTTGTTTTGTATGTCCAGTATGCATCTTTTTCCATGCCATTCTTATAGCTTGTCATTTGTAAATCCATTTTTAATTCAGTCTCGATCTTCTTAGGTAAAATTTGTTCTTCTGTAATATCTTTGAGTCTCTCCATAGCAGCAAAAATATCCTCCAGTGTTAGAATATTTTGCTTTATTCTGTAATTGTAAGTCAAGTTTATGTGTTCTTTCCTTTAATTGTAATCTATAGTTCCATCTAGTGCCCAGTTTTTAAAATTTTGTCTTATTTATTTATTTTTTAAATCAAAACAAAAGCATTTTGCCATGGGACGTATTCGTTATAATTAATTACAAAATTTTATTTCAAATTTATCTGGGCCCTTTGTCCATTTGTAACTTTCTAAAATCAAAGTTTTAAATGTCATTTTGCTGTTTATTCCCCCCCACCACACACACATCTTTTAAAGTTTTTAAATTTGTAATTAGAACTTTCAGTAAGGATTGAACAAAATTCATCTAGTGCCATCAAACTGTCAATCCAAAGCACTCTAATAGCTGAAAAGTAATTAACAAATGATTTCCAAAAGTAATTAGAAAAGAAAGCATGCAAACTTAGTAGTCTTGCAAAGGTGTCAACCAAAATTTGAGCAAGCTGGCTGTTCCCTCTAGAACTAGAATTCTAAACTCACTCTAAACTCACTAGAGACCATTATCTTATAGCGTCCTTGTGAGGAACAGCTGTCTGGAGAACTTCTAGGCAATCTCAGTTCCTCCCCTTGTCTGGAGTGGTTTTGAAGAGCTGGTCTACTTACCAAACCTTCATCCTAGCATGGTCATCAACTCCACATTTATCAGAGCCATCATCATCATCTTCTTTTCTTCCTCTGGAAGTTGTCACCTATCCTGTTAAGATTCCAGAAACTAGTCAAAACCAAACTGTCCTGGAGACCTTTTGTAGAATGATTGGTTTGGAGCAACCTGAGGCTTGTGACAGGTCTGAATTATTTTTATTGTTATAGTGTTATGAATTTTGGGTTTGTTGTGTTGATGACCTTAACAAACATATTTGATCATAGGGGTTCTGAGTATTCACCATTATTATTACTATCTGTATGATTGCCTTTCCCTTGATAAACTTGTCCATTAGTCAAATCAATAAAAGAGACCTTTTTGAAGATGGCTGCACTATTAGGAGCTCGAGAAGGCTTCTTCACTGTAGATCCCAGAATACAGAATGTATTCCCTAGTACTTACAGACATTGTACAATCATATTTTTCACAACCCTTTAATTGTTATGTATTCTAATTCTGATTTTAATTTTTATTTCCATTTTAATTGAATTGTGTTATATTTTTATTGCTGCTTTGAGCGTTGGTGTAAATAGAAAGGCAAAGCATACATCCAATGATAAATTAAAAAATTAAAAGGATGCTTTCCATAATAATGTCTATAGATCTTTCATATTTTCTTCCCCATATTAATTGCCAAAAGTATAATGATTTATAACTACCATGAACATCATTATTAATTTTCCTGTTGATTATACCTATGGGGTAGCAACAAATTTACTCCAGCTGGAATTGCCTTTGAAATGCTATGAAAAAGTCCATAAGATAATAGCAACTAATTGTTACTTTAATCAACTTATGCTTAAAAATAATTTAATATAGGGCAGTTGTGTCTTGTGGGGAAACTTGTTTAAAATATACTCCATAGTCCTGAGTTATTTATGAGAACAATCATACCTTTCTTGCTCAGCTTTGTACTGGGAAATCAGATTCTGAAATAGAAATTTTTTTCTGGAAAATTTTTCTTTTCTTTTTTAAAAAAATGAGTCAATAAATTCTGTATTTTAAAGTTTTTTTAAGAATTAGAAATAGAGAAAATTGGCCAGGAATTGTCAGATTCTTTTGATCTCCAGATATCTGCTGAACAATGTTACTGAGGTCTAACAGTCTGTGAGATGGTAAGTAAAATCAAGGGGTGTCAGAGTCAACACTGTAAAATTGTTCAGTGGCAACTGCTGAAGTAAATATATGAAGTAATATATACAGGTTTTGTATGGTAGCTATTCAGGAGGGAATGGGATAATTTGCCATGACCAACTTGCCATGGCCAATTCACAACAGCCAACTCGCCATGGGACAACTAGCCGTGGGACAATTTAAAAGTTCAATTTAATTACTTAAATAAATAAAAAAATATTTTAATTTTTATCATTCACATTTCATTGTGTCCCTCCTTTTTCTTTTTCTTTTTTTTTAAATTTGATTTATATGCCGCCCTTCTCCAAAGACTCAGGGTGGCTTACAATGCGTTAAGCAATAGCCTTCATACTTTTGTATATTTATACAAAGTCAGCTTATTGCCCCCACAAACTGGGTCTTCAATTTACCTACCTTAGAAAGGATGGAAGGCTGAATCAACCTTGAGCCTGGGAAGATTCGAACTAGCAGTAATTGCAGACAGCTGGGTTTTAATTACAATGCTTAGTCTGCTGAGCTATCCAGGCTCCTTTTTCATTCCGTCTTTAATGATCCTATTCCACTATTTCTTTGATATTTGTGTAACTCGTTTCCCTCAGCGAGTTGATCTGTGGTGAGTTGGCCATGGTGAGTCGACCACGGCAAGTTGGCCATGGAAAGTTGGCCATGGTGAATTGTCATAGACTCATGCAGGAAGCTTGTCATCAGTAAAGGGAGAGAAATATGGAGTCATCAACTGGTCAGTCTCCAAGCTGCTACTGATGAATCAACTATCTTCTACTTTGGGATTACATTCCCACTAGGAATCTATGAATTTATCCATATTTGGTCTGTGTCAGTCTGACTTCTACTTTATTACTTAGTCCCATCACATTTTCTGCCAAATAAAAATAAGGAAGAAAAACTTTTCTTATACACAAATCCTATATTGTAAAGACAGTGGCCAAGTACTGTTAAGTAAAGATGATACCAAAATTTTACCTTAGAAGACACATTTTCAGTAATTTTACAGATACATCCTTGTCGATGGTGAAATTCAATTTGATTTGTTTATTGTTGTTTATAAAACAATTGTGAACTTTGGGGTGAAAACCAAAGTTGTTTTTATGGCCTTTCTCAAAGGGCTTCTACACATTGCTATCTTTAGCTTATCTTTTTTTCAACTCTGGGCACATTCATTAGTATCTTGTTGGCTTCACTGATTGCTGTAAGATACGGCTATCTAATGATGATTCTTGCAACAAGCACACCTGTTATATGATAACCGTCTCTAATCGAGTGTTCTCCAAATGTGTTTAGGCCACAGCTCCGAGGATTTCCACCAAACATACCCAATCCCCTCCTTTTTCGCAAAGTTCAAGAAAGCCACCCTCCATCGACACTTCTGATCTCAACGAATTCATAGTACTTCAAAGAGATTTATAAATACTGAACAGTAAAGTAAAAACATGGGTATGAACAACATGCTATTCATAAAGGGTAACAAGCAAAAGGCCGCAATATATTAAATACCTGATATTACATGCTTTAGGGGCACATTTCCCCACAAATAATGATGAGAAATATTAATTATTTATGGGTGATTTGCATAAATGCATAATGCATCTCTCTATAAATAACAGATTATTTGCATAACAGCATAATGCCACTAATCATGAAAAAGAGCACAAAATAAATTCATATTTCTAAGCATTTGATCATATCAGGTCATACATGCTCTGCCTATTTGTTCTTAGCCTGTCCCATTGTAGCTGAGATTCTATACAGTGCCCACCGTTCCTGCCTTATGGTTATAACTCAGTGATGAAATACATGCCTTCCCTGCAATGGGTTCTATCATTAGTTTCCATAAGAAAGTGTGTTTTTCTACCAAAGCACCTGTCCTCTGGGATATCTCCCTTCCTGAGGTTAGGATCGTCCCAACCCTGCTGGCCTTTCAGCAGTCCTTAAAGACCTGGGGTTTTTTTGTCCAGGCCTGGAGTCCCAAGAGTGTGAAGGGTTCCCTTTCCTGGTTATGCTGACCTTGTCAAATTATAAGATATTTAATTGCGATTTGTATTTAATTTCTTTTTGTACAATTGTTTTTATGATTGTTTGCAGCCCAGAGCAGGAGTGAAATGCTCCCAGTTCGGACCGGATCGCCTGATCCGGTAACGATGAGGGCGGGTGGTTCAGAGCCCACCCCCCCATGCCCAGCTGAGCCGCGCGATCATCAGAGGCTTTTTTTTTAACTTTTAAAAGCATTTTTTCTTCGGCCGAAGAAAAAAATGCTTTTAAAAGTAAAAAAAAAAAAAAGCTTCTGATGAGCAGGCAACTCAGCTGGGATTGTCAGAGCCTTTCAAAAGCATTTTTTTTACAACCTCTTTGGCCGAAGAGGTTGTAGAAAAAAATGCTTTTGAAAGTTAAAAAAAAAAAGTTGGCCATATCCACCTAGTCACATTACCCCCCACTACCACACCACGCCCACTGAACCGGTAGTAACAAATTTTACAAGTCACCACTGGCCCAGAGTCACTGGTTTGAGACAGAAGGCTATACAAATTGAATGAATTTGAGAATGAGAGAATGAGAGAGAGAATGAGAGAGAGAGAATAGAAAAGAATTCTGCCTAAAAGACAAATTGGATTAGCTGGATGAATGTTCTGGCTTGATGTAAAGGAATGTCCTAACGCTGTCTTTTCAAATTGTTCTGGGTCTCGAGCTCCAGAAAATGTGCATAATAGATTCCTCCAAAATAAAAATCCTCTTTTTCCTTAATCCAGTTATCCATTTTCAAATTTATTGATTATAGCAGAATATCCTGGGGTCCCCCCCCCCGCCCCCATAATGCATGAATGCATTTAAGCTTTCTCACTCTCAATCATTTATATGCAATTAAATTTGATTTAACCTTACTTCCAGGAAATCCTGTGTTGGATTCCAGATATAGGATCACTTATTCTTGTAATCTGTTTAATAATTTTAATAATCAAACATGTCTCCATACGGCATATATTGCAATAATGAAACTGTAAGAAAGAAGCTGTATGGATGAGTGGTAACTAATGACCAGAACAGTTTTTGTCATCTAGAGAAGCAAAAGGAGCCATTTCTGTCCTTTTCGTGGATCTTCTTTTTTAAGGTTGTGTTTTTCTCTACCCTTTGGTCAGCATTTCTCAACCCTGAAGTATGGATGTCAATTCCCAGAATTCCCCAGCCTTAGAAAATCTTATAAATTGCCAAGGATAAGAAACATTGGCCTAGATTGTGTCTGTGCACTTTGAAATTTGCTATAGTACTTGACGAAGTATGGGTAGGATGTAATAACAGGCCACCTGCACTGATAATTTATTCACTTGTCCTAGTGTGGGGAAACAGCTATCTTGATTAGGAGTGCTGGAGGATAGTAATATTACATATACACACAGAGAGAAAATGCTAATGCAGCTGATACCACTGTTTCCCATTGTTAATAGCTATAGGGAAAGAGAAGCCGTATTAAGAATAGCTTAAAAAGAAATTTACTAAAAAAAAGTTTTAATCTTTTCTCCTTCCAACGACCCTACTTCTATATTGCAATATTTTCTGTGAGCATGCACATAACTGGTTTGGTACAGCAACCAAACAGGACAGGCATAGACTTCAACAGATAGTTAGGACAGCAGAAAAAACAATTGCAACCAGCTTGCCTTCCATTGAGGATCTGTATACTGCAAGGTTGAGAAAGAGGGCTGAAAAATATCTATAGACTCCTCACATCCTGGATATAAACTGTTTTAACTCCTCCCCTCAGGAAGCCATGATAGGGCATTGCATGCCAAAACAACTAGACACAAAGACATTCCCCCCCCCCACTTGTGCTGCCTAATTACCACAGTACTATCTTATCCCTAAGGATATTTACCCATGTAGTAGGACTATATTACTATTATCCTAGTCATCTTTTCTATTACCTTCTGTTATTGGTATCATATTATTATATTACCTTATTTTTTGTATGTACACTGAGAGATTATGACCAGATTATGATTCCTTGTGTGTCCAATCACTCTTGGCCAATAAAGTGTTCTGTTCTGTGTGTGTGTGTGTGTGTGTGTGTTTCTTTGAGCCAGGTTTTTCCTACATAACCAAAAAAACCTGATAAAACCTACAAAAAGTAAGAATATATATATATATTCTTACTTTTTGTAGGTTTTATCAGGTTTATATGGAGATATTATATATATATATAATATCTCCATATGTGCAGCCCTGACCCACCATTTGATGCTATCTTCGCAATACATGAATCTATGCATTGGATAAGAGAGGTGAAAAATCAAATAATGGCATAATGGCATAATGGAAAGAAGAAAGGAAGGAAGGAAGAAGTATGATTTAAAAACAAAACAGAGCAATAGTTGTAAGATGGAAATTCAGGAGAAGTTTTTTTAAAAAAACTAAGGATAGATGTTAAAGATGGAAAGGGAGTGGAAATGAATTATTGTGTGCAAACAAAAAGTCAAGAAAATAGAGGCCAAAGGGCACCTGCAAAAAGAATAATGATCTCCCAAAAATTGGAAAAAGAAGGATAAGTAGAGAATAAGTAAGGTCAGAAACCCATTAAAGATGAAAAATAGCATCATCCTTTGGGATATTTCCCTCACATTGCTCCTTTTTTATCAGAAGTCACACTTCCTCCATCATCCAAAATAAAAATGATGAAAGTATTAGATGAAAAACACACCATAATAAAGAGTATGTGAGTACACGTACACACACATACGCACAACTCTGACATATAGTCAAACTTCCCAATTTTCATGAAAGGTTATCTCTTAGACTATGCATATCTACTGCTCAAATGCTGATTGAAAATTGTGTTTACATTTCTCATGTATTTTTTTCATTCTGGGATGTGGCAATACAGATTAATGGTCCTACTAAAGTTTGACCTTCCATTCATTTTTTTAAACTCTCAGTTTGTGGGTTTTGCCATGTAGATATTATAGCCAAAATAAATTTTCTTTTTTTTTTTTTCCTGGAGATGGGCGAAAAAGATGCTCTCTCAGAAGAACTTTTTAAGGCTTTGTTGCTTCAAATATTTACTTTGGGGGAGGGGTTAGTTAATAGCAAAGATAATGCAAAGCAAAACTTTGGGTCATGGTTTATAAACTGGGAACATTTTCTATTGAAAATAGAATTATTTAAGGAATGAGGTGAAGATGGTGGGATTCAAAAAATTGGGCCTACAATTTGACAAATTGATTATGTATCTAACTTTCACTTCACTCACTGGGTTAGTAAAGCATTAAACTATGTAACATCTACCACATACAGTATATAAATGCCAGGTGAAACAAAAGAATAAAATCTGAAATTAAAGCTGCTGCTGCCCACTAATCTTAGCAGGTAATACCAGTGGTAGGTAGCAAACACAGATAGGTCTAAAGCCTGAAAAAAAAAAGTTACATTGGCAGCCGTATATTGTTGAATCAAGAAATGCACAGAAACAGTTATTTTATTTCTAATAAGCAGAAACATTAACACAAAGTGCTTTGATTCCTAAAGATGAAATCACATGTTCAAAAAAAGAGGCAGAGTTTTGACCACAGTTCCAGCTGATGTTTTCGACCCCTCCCCCGCCCCCATGGTCATATCCATCAGATATCTTTGTTTACACTCTCCCCAATATAATCACCATTTTGTATTCTACTATTTTTATGTCCCAAGCTTCTCCAAAACTTATTATAGAACTGTAAAACTTTTAATCTGACATATCTTTTTTAAACAATTTGTTTTAGTTTAGTTTAGTTTAGTTTACTTTTTGTCTTAGCCACACCACTTCATTTTCCTTAACTACTTTTCATTTCTGATGAACAATATCTGGTAGATTTTTCAAAGATCAACTCTCCAAAAGTTATTTTAAAAACTTTGTTTTAAAAAGTGTTGCTGCCCCATTGGGGCAATAATTGCCTCCTTAATTTATTTCAATCAACATTTGACAAAATATGCCAGTTTAAAGCAGAGTTATGCAGCAGACATTGGACAGTTCAGTATGATTAAAGAATGGAGCAAGACTGAACTAGTTTGCATGAATCAAGAAGCAATTGTGTCAGAAATATAAAAAGATGGGAAGTCCACTGAATTAGTTTAGTGATGAGGGCAACCATCTGCCAGCATTGGAGTTGGTGCTAATTCCAAAAGAAATTTAGAACTATGCCAAATCAAAAGATCTTCCTTCTGACCTTATGCCTTCCTTTGTCACCATTACATGCACGTAATAAGACTGTTTTAGAATTCAGTGGAATAGTGAAGGGTCTTGTGTTGATTGAACATAAAAGTTTGGGAAATTATAATACATTTCATCAGACGCTGAACTATTATCCTGAGATAAAAGTGTGTATATTCCAGGATTATGAAGTGGAATGACAAAAGAAGAATAACAGAAATAAATAATTGTCTATGGAAGTGGAGAACTTTAATGCTCAAATGTTCTCCAACTCTAATTTAAAGCATTCTTCAACATTTGGCAGGGACTGTGGCCTGTTGTATTTCAGCAACATTTGGAAAGTCCCACATTCTTAACTCTTGGTAAAGCCAGAACATACTCATAAAACTGTTGATGGGTGTAACACAGACATTTTTTCAGTGGCCATGAATATGACATGTACGAGAAATAATGAGAAACATCCTTATTTATTGCAGTTTGTCTCATGATGAAATCAATCTTTGTAATCTCTTTGCTTAAGGGTAGAACTCTTTTTTTTAAAAAAATTATTAAATTAAAAACATACACACAGAAAAAAAAACACATACAGGTACAAGTAAAACAATACACAACATATGCAACATTTAAACGTGATATCTTATTTTTTAAGTCAATACATCGGTAAATTGTATTTCTGAATATATATATTCCCACATCTCACCTTATATAACGATACTTTTTAAAGTTTTGTTGTAACTCTATTGTATCTCATTTGGTACACAATTTGGTTCAAATCTTTTAGGATCTTCTTTATTTGGTCTTCCTTTTCTCCAGCCATTGATACTACCTTTGCCAAACTAGGTAGTATTCAGATTCTTCCTTTTCTTGGATTTCTTTAGTGAGTTTGTCCATCCCGGCACATTCCATTACTTTCAATATTATTTTATCTTGTGTTGGGATTTCTTCTGAGTTCCAATTTTGTGCAAAGTTGATTCTTGCTGCAGTCAGAATATGTGTAATTAAATATATTGTTTCTTTTTCGTAGCTATTTGTGAGTATACCCAATAAATATATTTCTGGTTTTAATGGTATTTTTTGTGCTGTTATTTCTTCCAGTTGAATTTTAATTTTATTCCAAAATTGTTTTGCTTTTGGGCATAACCACCATATGTGGTAGTATGTCCCCTTTTGTATTTTGCATTTCCAGCAAAGTGGGGAAGTGTTGGGAAACATTTTTGAAATCCATGCTGGGGGAAGATGCCATCTGTAAAACATCTTGTAAGCATTTTCTTTATATGATACTGATAATGTCAATTTACTATTAATTTTCCATAGTTTTTCCCATTTGCTTAGTTCAATGTTATATCCAAAGTTCTTCACCCATGTAATCATATTCTCTTTTACTATTTCCTCTTCTAATTTATATGCTAGTAAAAAATTGTAAATTTTAGTTATTAATTTCTCATTTGGGCCCAGTAGTATTTTATCCAGTTCATTTGGTTCTTTTTGAATTCAAAGGGTAAAACTCTTGAGGTAAGACATTGAGTGTCCTGGGATGTTAAAGCTTTCCCATCTAGATTTTGAATAGCTCCATTACTAATTTGCATTTCTTTATTTTTATTGATTGATTGATATTTTATTTTATTTTGGTGCCTGCCAACTCCTAACCAACTCTAGGCAACATACCCAAAACAAGATAAAAAGCAAAGAGGCAAAGAAAAACATAATAGAATAAATAAATAAATAACATAGCAAATCTGAACCTCCAAAAAAAAACATACAGGCGGGCCTTGACTTACAACTACAATGGAGCCCAAAATTTCTGTTGCAAAATGAGACAGTTGTTAAATGAGTTTTGCCCCACTTTACGACCTTTTTTTGCCACAGTTTTTAAGTGAATCACCACAGTTGTTAAGTTAGCAAACATGGTAGTTTAGTGAATCTGGCTTCTCCATTGACTTTGCTTGTCAGGAAGTCACAAAAGGGGGTCACATAAGCCCCTGGACACTACAACTGGACACTACAACAATATGAGCCAGTTGTCAAGCATCCGAATTTTTATCATGTGACCATGAGGATGCTGCAGTAGTCATAAGTGTGAAAAACAATCATAAGTAACTTTTTTCAAATCAACTGTTGTAAGTCGAGGACTATCTGTAAATTTGTTTTTTGTAGACTTTGATTCAGTGGTAATTAATTCATTTGTCCTTCACTTCTAGAGCTTTTTTCTTCACATATTTCTGAATTTGTATGGGTCCCTATGCACTGCAAGATTGTACCCTTCTTTTCATCCATATTTTCTTTTACGCTATCTATCTGATAAGCCATTAAAAATATGAAAGAAATCTTCTGCTTTTCTTCATCAATATTAGTTTAGAAATGAATGATAACAGTGGTCTATATCCTGCTTTCAGATTGGGCAATAATTTTAGCAATACCATTACAGGAATTTAAAGATATAGTGTGTGTGTGTGTGTATTGTGTACACACGCACACATGCACACACACACACACACACATATATACATTTATACACACACATATATATACATTTATATACCGTATGTACTATATATATATATATATATATATATATATATATATATATATATATATATATAAATGAAACTTGCATAGTATGAAACTTGCATAGGTTATTAAATGATTGATCATACTGATACAAGTACCTCTGAACATAAGTTTACAGTGACACATCTTATCTGAGCTCTAGAGTTTGCTTTGTGCATTATGTAGAAATGATTGATGTCAATTTTTTTTAAAAAAAAGAGAAGCATATTCTATTGTTTCATGCACCTTTGTTTTAAAAAGAACATATATAGAAAATTTTACAGCAGCGGTATAATTATTTCAACAGCTCCAGTCTCCCTCTGGTGTTAAACGGTATGCTTCTTTCATTTACAAACACACAATCTATGTTTAACTGAGTATTGGAAACATTGGTCCAAATGCTAGAATTTCTTTGTAGAACAACATCACAGCATGATGTTTCCAAAGACAAAAAATGCTGGTTCCCTCCCCACCCCTGATGTAGCAGTGAATGCAGTCAGGAGGGGAAAAAGATGTAACTCGCTCAGAAAATGAATGTATAAGCATTTCTCAAAGTATGACATAGATTAGACATTACAGTTGCACTATTACAGTTACACGAAAAGGAAAAACCCTATTATCTGAATAACATAAGGAGCCTGGAAGCCTGTTGCCATTTGAATTTACTGAGGACTTGATGCAAATATAGACAAATGAGATTGTTAAGCGACCTCTTAACTGGAGGCCATTTGAGTCTGAAGAGTAGTGTGTCATCATTGCCTCTACAAATGCATATGAAATCCTCTCCAGTACAAATTCTCTACATTCTGCTTACAGCCAAAATAGTCCTTTGGCTGTAAGATAAATATATATGCCTTTTGGGATCGAGGATAGGTGATTATCATCTGCATCCCATTGTAGTTAGGCTGGTTTTCCCCTGTAGTCAAATTTCTTTTCCTTTCTTTGCTATTGTCTATGTTTCTGTGTTTGTGAGTGTGTTTGGTTACAACTCCATTAAATCCTGTCAGTGTATTGGGTTAGTAGAATTCTGTTCTGTCTCAAAAGTATAGAAACAGACACTTTCTACATTTGGTGTTTAGGTACCAAATACAAATGCTAATCGTTTTAATTAGGAGGGGGTTGCATTTTTTTTAAAATGTGGGAAATGCAACACTTACAAACAAGGTCAGGCTGAACAGTCTATTAGAGATCTTCAAAGGCTCCCCCCTGAAAAGATCAAACTGGCTGATGGGTGAATGCTAGAGGATTTCTGCCATTTCCCTGAAGCATGTCATGTGGCTCCAATGCTTCAGTCATTTGGATAGATGTTATCAAACATCTCATTATCCTCAAAGCTAGATGTTTGCATGGCCTGGGTTAGTACATCATATGCTTGGGGCTCATTAAACCAATGCAACATCCAAGTTTTTAAGCGGGACTTGAGTAGGAGCTCAGTATGACTGTTTTTTCAAGCCCAGGGGACTGAATGTGTAACTTATGATCTGGAGCATCCTGTCAAACAAATATTGGCTCGGTTAATGTTTCAAAGGTAGATAATGGTAATAGGAGTCAGCTATATTTTATTTCTAGATCCTAGTGCTGAAAACTGCGCATATATTTTTGTCACTGGCAGAACAGGGGTTGTATTAAATGAAAGTCACTCAACTAGAAGTAGCCTGTATCCTATGTATAATGGCAAACTGTGTCTCCATGTATCTTTTGAATGTATGTTTCCATCTGCAAAAATAAGCTATTGGCTCTCTGGCCAAACACAATGACAGGTAAGGAATAAATAAATGTAACTCTTCTTACAAATTACTTCACATGTTTTTAGGAGGGATCTAATGAATGAATCAGTAGTCCCCAAATTTTCCAGCTTTGCAGACCAGTGGGGCAGGGAGAGGCAATGGTTCTGTAAAAATGGTGGGCGAGCACACGCATGCAGCTTCATTTGCATGAGTGGCAGCCATGTGCACTCACCTCTCGCACAAATGGAGCTGATGTGCACTCAGCTGCCACTTCCGTGGCCTGGTTCCAAACAGGCCACGGCCTGATAGTGGGCCATGGCCTGGGGATTGGAGACCCCTGTTATATTGGCTCTTTCAAACAGTTGTTCAAAAGTCATGTTGGCTAGAAAAGACTGCTGTCTCATATAGTGAATGAGATCAAGATACTCTGTTATTAGGATAATGTCAGGCCAAACTTTTTGTCCTCCAGCGTCTTTTGACGTTTCCCCCCAAAATACAAACATATTTTTGTCTGTTCTATGGCAAGCAGAATAACAGAATAACAGAATTGGAAAAGACTTTCTAGTTTGATTGAGAGGCAGTTTGGTGTAATGGATAAAGCATAAGGCTAGAAACTGGGAAACCTAGTCTTCCCTTAAGACAAAAGCCAGTTGAGTGGCTTTGAGCCAGTCAGCCCCTCTCAGCCCTAGGAAGGAGGCAATGGCAAACCACTTTCAAAAATGATGCTGAGCAAACTGAATCTGCACAGGTAGTCATCCTGAGTCAAGACTGACTTAAAAGGCCCGAACAATAACATGGTTCTGATTAGTAAAACTACTTAATAATATTACTGTATGAAATTATCATGTTGTATGAAATATATGATGTATTTGTAAGCATCTTTATTCATCAAAGGCCACCGAAATATGACATAAGTATTATAGGAAGCTTCCTAACATCTGATCAGACTGTTGACCCATTTGGCCCATTACTCTATTGTCTAGTTGATTGGCAGCAATTCCCCAGGGCTTCAAGCAGAGGTCTGTCACATCATCTGCTCTCCAATTCCATTTTTTTTTTTTTTTTTACTGCAATTGTGTGAGAATGAATCTGGAACCTTCTTCATATAACACTCTTTCTGCCACTCTTTAACCATCAATTTAAGCCAACGACTTGCTGGCTTCTAATGTTATAATACAATAATTCTGAGATTTGTAGCTTGTGTTAAAGTGGAGAATACTTTTTTACTTGAGCACATTATATATTTGTGTGTGTATGTGTGTGTGTGTGCAATTGTGCACATACACAGGTGAAGGCATATAATATGATGTTTACTTTACTTGGATATGTCTCTACTTTCAAAGGAGAAAGAGAGAGAGTTATCTTCCAGATGTAATTGTGTCAACCTTAACCCTAATATGTAAATTAAAAGGTTTTTGTACATTTTTGTGAATAGTGTGAGATTTTACCCTGCAACTGTTTCTCCTCTGCTTCTTATTTTCACAAGGGAAGCTGCTACTTTTTAGAGTTTTCCCTCCTTGCAAAAAGGAATAATTTAGATTTTCTTCTATCCCTGCCACAAGTTGAACAGACGAACAAAACAGATTCTTCAGAGACAATTTTACACAGAGTTACATCCATCCAATTCAATTATAAATTAAATTGACTAACGAACCATAGCTCATTATGGGAATCAATTACTCAGAACTGTCTTTGGACCAAAAACGTGGAAAATAAAAAATAATGGTCATACTTCAATATACCAGATTGTCAGTGTTCTAAAGCTCCTATTTTTTTTCTCCCCCAGCTTGGCATAGCCAGACGCCAAAAAGGAGTAATCATCATTTGTTTTACTACTTGTAGAGCTATTCCTGTTAATCTTTAGTCTGATTTTTTTCCCTATCCCTCAATCTCAGCCTTCTTTCTTCACCAGGATAATCAGACAATACTAAAATAATGTAATCTTATAGAAGTCTTTCAGAGCAGCTTCATGCAAATTTTTTATTAAAAGTAGCCACATGTTTGCCTATGGTAGAGACCAAACAATAATACTGTCAGGCAACTCAGAAGGCATCGGATTAATAAAATCATTCTCGTGACAGAGGACTAAACTAGCATATAGAAACATAAAAACATGGCAGAAAAAGACCCAGTGATTCATTGAGTCTGCCCTTTGAGTTTAGTGGGTTTTTTCTTTGTAATTAATTAATTTATTATTTTAATTATTACTGTTGTATTTTATTTATTTTTAATTTTTGTCTTAGGATGGATATGTGTTCATCCCAAGCATGTTTAAACTCAGTTACTGATAAGTGACCCTTGATCTCTGCTGGAAGTTGGTTTCAAGCTTCCATTTTTCTTTCTGTGAAGTAATAATTTCTAATATTTTCATATCCTCCTGGAAGCGTTTCAGTGAGCTACTTAATAGTTATACAAAGATAAGATGATTGTATTCATGGATAAGTAGTGTAAAATTATATTTTTTAGAACAAGAAATTCACCAACCTTTGTTTTTAGTAATAAATGTATTTAATTATTCAATTTCTAGGGTGGCCCATCTCAACCAAATGATTCTAGGTGTCTAATGGTTCTAAACTGATAAAACAGTGAAAAAGAATAGAAACAATACAAAACAAGTATAAGCAGCAATCGAAATAACCTATCAGTTAACAATAAAGCTAAGAAATGGGGTCAATAATACTTTTAAAACCCCAGGCCTGGTCACACAACCAAGATTTTAAGCCTTCCAAAAGGCCAAGTGAGTCAGAAACATTCTAATCTCCAAAGAGAGAAGATTCCACAGACCAGGGGCTATAGGAGAGAAGGCCCATCTTATGGGATTTACAGCATGTCCAATCTGATGGACCAAATTGGACAGGTACAGACTCTTGAAATCATACAGTCCCGCGGGTAACCCAGTTCCAAGCCATGTAGGACTGTAAAGGTGACAACCAGAATCTTGAATTTAACCTGGAAACACACCAGTAGCCAATGTAACTCATGTAGTAGTGATGTTACATGTGCTGTACATCCAACACCATTTGCTAATGATCACAGTTGGAACCAGAATTTCTATTGCTAAGCAAGGCAGTTATTAAGTGAATCGTACCTGATTTACTTTTTTTTTTTTTGCCACAGTTCTTAAGTGAATCATGTGGTCATTAAGCAAATTCAGCTTCACCCCATTGATTTTGCTTGGTGAAAGCTGGTTGGGAAGATGAAAGATGGCAATCTCATGATCCCAGGACACTGCAGCCATTGTAAATAAATGCTGATTGCCAAGTGCCCAAATTTTGATCATGTGATCAAAAGAGCGGATGATGCAATGGCTATAAGTGTGAGGACCAATTTTTCAGTGTCGTTGCAATTTTGAACTTTGCTAAAAATTGGTTGTAAATAAATATAATATTTGCATTTTATATCTTTTGAGGTCTTGTATTAAATAACACTACAGCTTTGTGTGTAGCAAGCCTGTTTCTCTACCTTTGCTGAAGAGATACTTCTATTCAGGTTGATATTATTCAGAGAAAAAGCCCAGTCTGATGTTGAATTGAAATTGTGGATTTTAGATCAGTCACATGAGATTAGGCTGGCAAAAGCTAAGGTAGACCATGTCCTGTTAAGGAAATTCCAACATTCCCCTATTTCAGTAGTGGGATTCAAATAATTTAACAACCGGTTCTCTCTCCTAATGATTTCTTTCACCAGTTTGCCAAACTGCTCAGAAAGTTAACAACCGGTTCTCCCGAAGTGGTGCAAACTGGCTGAATCCCACCACTGCCTATTTCAGATGTGAGACAACTTATAAACGTGTCCCCCGTGTATGATTTTACTTCTGTAACAAAACTGAGGTAGTGATGAAGGAAATTCTGACATAGTATTTATGAGTTAAATATGTTTAACAAAATGTACAGATTTGTTGAATCTAAATGAGAAAATATATATGTAGTAACTTTCCAGGACTGATCAGTGGCTTATATCAAACTTATGGTATATATATGTTAACAGAAGTTACTGTTTATAGTACTTTCATACGGCAATAGTTTGATTTGCACTTGGAGAGATGGGAAAAGAGTGGATGCCTGTATGATTCATTCTTTCTCGTCTTCAACTTTACCAGGGATATATTATTCTAGACAGCTCTCTTATATTATTTGTTTGTTTGTTTATTCAATTTCTATAGACACACACACACATACACCCCAATCTCAGCCAAGTGACTCTGGGCAGTTTACAGTTCTAAACCACAATTAAGACAAAAATAATTAAAACAGTAAAAACATCCAAAAATAAATTCATACAACAAAGATACCAAACCAATTTACAATAAGTGCATGAAGCATTGTATTAATCCAGATGAGAGGCTATAAGGGTATGGCTGATAGGGACCAGGGCTTCCTAGAACAGGAGTGGGCAGAATTGGTGCATCACCCAAAGATGTGGCATGGTTCTCCTACCCATGCTTGCCATCTTCTCTTTGAGCATGAACTAGGTTTTGCAGCAGGAAATGGCATGAGGCTACTTCCAGCCTTTGTTGGTGCAGCTGGGCACACGACCCTGCCCCAAGACACTGGCCTGAAGCCACCACCTCTTTTTCAGCACAAGAAGCCTGCAGCCACCGGTCTTTTTCAGCGCAAGAAGCCTGCAGCCGCCGCTACTTTTTCAGCCTAGGAGGCTTGCAGCTGCTGCTTTTTCAGTGCGGGTGTTGCGGTCCGCCAGCAGCCTGTGGAGCTGGCAGCACAGATGGACAGTGAGGAGGCTGGGGAGGAACATGGGCCAGTCCTGGAGTCTGAGGAAGGCTCAGATGAGGGCTCTGCGCCGGAGGCAGAGAAAGGGTCATCCGGGGGGTACGTGCTGCCTCCGGAGCCTCCAGAGTCAGACCTCAGTGAGGTAGAGAAACAGGGGGAGCCTTTTCCCAGTGCGCGCATGCGCAGAGCTGTCAGAAGGCAAGAACAGTTAAAACAAAAGGGATGTCACAGGAGTAGTGCTTGGAGATGATTAGCCCCTCCCAGAAAACTTAAAAGAGGAGCAAAGGCACATGGGCCTTTGCAGGAAACAACATTTTTAATTCTGTGCAGTTTAAACTCTGAAGCTCTGTTTGATTCTGGACTCTGTGTGGCTTTGCCAATTAGATCTTTGGCAGCGTGTCAAGGGAGATAAAAGGTGGGTGATTATTAGCTTTATCCCGGAGGACTCTTTACAACTATTTGAGACTCATCTGTGAATGAACAGAATTCACAGCTGTTAAAATAAAACAGGTTTTTTTGACTACTCGTTCGTTTTACTGACCCAGGAAGCCCAGGTCAGAACAGTGAGAAGCCTGCAACCGCCATCTTTGCCAGTGTGAGAAGCCTCCAGCCGCTGGTGTTTTTCAGCGCAAGAAGCCTGCAGCCACCACTCTTTTCTGGAGTGAAGGGTCTGCAGCTGCCACCTCTTTGCTGGCCAGAACCAAGCTGGCAGCAGCAGCTGCAGGCTCCTCAAGCTGGCAAAGACCGGCGGCTGCAGGCTTCTTGCACCAACAAAGACCAGTGGCTACGGGCTTCTCAGTGTGGGAGGGAGATATGGCGAAGTTCAGCCGCCTTTCAGGCCCTGCTCTGGGCTGCTGCCTGTGGACCTCATCCCCATCCAGCCCACGACAAGGGGATATGCCACTTCCAGGCCAGCCCAGCTGGTGGTTGGATGAGCGGGCAGCCTTTGGGCATAGCATTTTCTCACAGGCCTCCCACCCAGCAGGTCCCTGGAAGCCGAAACTGGGTCCAAAAGGCAACTAGGCCTCACCATGTGTGTCACCCACTGAGGCAGTCCTTCGGCTGAGTGCACCAAGCCCAAAGCAGATCTTCCTTCCCCGCCATCAGCCTTACCTTCTAGCCCATAGGGCCGTACTCACAGCAGCATCCCGACATGTGGGTGGAGAACCCGGGGAAGGCCAGAGCCAGGGACTGGAACATCCCCCAACCCGAGGAGAAGGGCAAGTTGGTGGCATGCAGGCAGAGGCCCTGGGGAAGGCCACAGCCAGGGATTGGCGCATCCCCCAATCCAAGGCAAAGGGCGAATGGGTGGCTTGTGGGCAGGAGGATGGCAAGAGCCAGGCCCTGAAAGGTGGCTGAGCCTTGCTGTTTCCACCCTGAGGCAGCCTTTCAACTGAGCACCATATATTCATGGGCAGCCATGGTGAGTAGAGCGGGCAAGGCATGATAATCAGCTGGGCCACGTGGCTGGGCAAGTGAGCACGACTCTAGATAGAGAGTAGCTGAGCGTGGGCATGACTCTAGCCACCAGCCAAGGTGGGCAAGGCGAGATAGGGTGAGGCGGGGCAGGGTGGGCAGGACCAACCAGTGGTGGGATTTGCCGGTTCACCGAACTGCACAGAATCTTAACAACCGGTTTGCCCAAACTAGTCCAAACCAGCTGAAGCCCATCTATGCTTCCCTATTTTCGGACCCTAGAGGAAGTAAAAGACTAGCATAGTGCAGTGCCTCAATTAAGAGAGAGATTTATGACATTCTATAATTAATATATTCATTGCTATAAGATCTGGTGAAATCTACTAATTTAGATAGTCAGTTATTTTAGTTGCGTCATTGACCAGCAAAACAAAACAAAAATGGCAAAAATTGATTAGAGTAAAGCATGTTGTAAAATCATAAAGCAATAAGACAAAAATGTATGCTGAAATTGAAGATAAAAGTAAAGCAAACGAAGTTTTATAAAGGCTTTTCCTTACTGAGGCTACAAATTCCAGATTTTCCTAGTTAGCAAATTAATTTGGGATTCAGATAATTAAATAAGGTTTCCATGTTAAGAGATTGTATGCCTCTCATTACCAAAAATGAGGATTGGTTTCACAGGAAAACCTATCACATACTTTAAAAAAAAAAATCAATGTGTTTGGCAATCAGAAGGACCATTGAAATACTTTAGTGGTAGTGTCTATATTTTAATCCTGTATGCCTTTCCAGATGTTCCACTGTTGCTTAGGATGAAGCTAGGAAAAGAAACACTCAGTTTCAAATATCCAGACTGCACTATTTGCAGTCTCTAAGATGTACTTTTTTTAATATAACAAATTGCTGACCCTGCAATGGGAAAGGCAAAACTTCTCTGACACTAAACCTTCAAAACTTACAGTCAAACTAATTCTAAAACAAAGTGGAGCAAATTTTATGCCTGTGTTAACTGAAAAACGTTCGAAGTTGCACTTCTCCTTAAAAGCAAGAATGAAGGGACCATGTTGATTTTGTCTCATTTTAAAAAATAAATAAATAAATTGCTCTGAAGGGAGAATTATTTCCATATATGGAATAGAAATTTGAAAAATGAGTTCTCAGATCCAGTAATTTAAGGAGCAAAACTCAAAGATAGATTTAGAGTTAGAGAGCAAGTCTATTTATTGTAGTAAAATGAATAAATATTGTGGATTTTGCTCTGCATTCCAATAATGACTTCATACTTTTTTCTCTCCAACTTCTGATCTTTCTTCCCTTTTCTGTGTCTCATTTTCATTCCACTTTAAAAATCGTCAACCCTGTCCTCATAACTTTTCCGTATCTTAAAACTGTATTTTTAACGTATATATAATAATGACTGTTAATGAGCTGCACACATATTTTTGCTTTAGAAATATATCTTGCAAAATACCATATTATTAGTTGATGGAGACTTTCTTCCCAGCAAGTTTGGCTCCCTCATCCCTTTTTTTTTCTTGACATACCACTCTTCCTGTAGATATGCAAAGAATTCCAGTTTGAGGGTTTGAAAAGACTTGCATTACATTACTGTAGTTCTTGGCAAACTCTTCTGCTATTTTAATTTTAACCAATTAAAAGAGACTTTTTTTCTTCTTTCTTTTTTTACTTCTGAAGTATATTAAAAGATATCACATTCAAAGACTGGCCATGCACTCAATTAATTACTGGTGTCCAGCGAAAGGTCTACCAGTAGCTATCACCATGACAACCTTTGGGAGACCTCTGCCCACCTGTTGCATGATAGAAACCGCATTAGGCAGTTGGTTCCTGCATTAGGCCTCCTTTTTGGCCTGTGGGGAATTTGTACTAATTAGAATTAGTTGTCCTTCTGTAGTCCAACTCCTGACACAAATTGCATTCTGTAGCTTTTTGTTCCACTCGAGTTCACAGACAAAATAGCCTGTGCCATGTTTGAAATGAAGCAAGCCAATATGAAAGGATTTCACATAATTGGTTAATATACTTTAACATTTTAACTAATATCCTCCGTCTTGGCTTCTTGCGAAAGAAATATTGTTTTCTTTCTTTCTTTCTTTTAAATTTCTTTCTTCTCTTTGGCCGGATAATTATTTATGATCGCATACAGAGGGTAATTTTAATGCTGCTTGTTGAGGTGTCGTTAAATCATGGTCAGGCTCAACTGCATTGGAACAAAACAAGTGACCTTTAAAAACGATAGTTTGAAAATGGGCCCTGTGGTGATGGGAACAGTAAAAGTACAAATCGTGGCGTGGTGAAGAAAATAAAAGCTCTGGCACGCATATCAGGAGAATATCACTTTATTTATTGAAGCCAATAAAGAAGTCGCAAGAAAGTGCAGTGACTAAGCAGTCCGGTTAAGAGGAACGATATCTGAAACACATACAAGAAGAAAACAGAGAGGTGGCTTCATCAAGGCCCAATGAAGACAAAATATTTAAAACCAAGATTCTTTTTTCATTTAAGGTATCTTAAGTGTTACATCTGAATCCCCAAGCCACTGTCAACAATCCCAAGTGGATTTGAGAACCGAAGTTTATGTTGACCACAACTAACCAAGGTGTTCCAAAGTCTTTTTATAAAGCACATCAGGCTAAAATTGACATTAGGGTGTATTTGCACATCAGGCTAAAATTGACATTAGGGTGCATACTTCAGTGATCAAACTTAGATCAGACCATAGGTACAGATAAGCAGCAAAAGGCTTGTTTCCAGATATTTAAGCTCTGGAAATAATGGGACCAGCAAAGCTACCAGTACATGATGCTAATGAAAAGGAGAAGACCCATATTGTCAATGAATTCACCTGATCTATTAGTCAGTTGATGGTCTACCATGCTACTTTTTGCTGTGAGACGCCAATGAGATAGATTTTTTTCCCCAATAATACTGCATTTATGGTCAGAAGCAGGCATGAAGCCATTCTCTTTTAATGATGACACCTCTTTTGAAGAAGGTAATTTCAGCTGGTTTTTTATGGTTACTGTACTGTACTGTGAAGCAGGAATATCACTGGAACCAAACAATTGATAATTATTTCTATGACTGCTATATGTTTTCTATGACTGATATATATTCTAGTAGCTTGAGTTTTGTGGCGTACTAAAAGATGTAGGATAAAATGTTTCAAATAAATGCATCTCATATATAAAATCCAATCTAATTACTTGTATTATGGCTCTGTTTTAAACTAACCTAGATAGAGTTCTGTGTCTGAAGCTCTTTAGAAAAAAGACAAACACATGGAAAGAAAGATATATAAAATAACGTATGTTATTGAAAAGAGAGACATTCTTCTCCCTCCTCTCCTTAATTCTCAAAATGAGAATTTGAGGAGACTAAAAATTAATACTTGAATGGCTTTACAGAGTGAATATGCATGGAATATTAGGCTATCAATGGTTGCTTTGCATCATAGTTAAATACTATCTTCGGAATCAGAGACCTCTTGTCTCTCAGTACCATTTATTGGGAAAATATTGGAAGAGGCCATTCTTTTATTATTTACAATAGTTATCTGTTGGTAATTGTGGGAAAGGTTGCTAGATTAGATAGGGTTTGGGCTTTAGAAAATACTCTGAAGACACCCTACCCATTTTAACATTGTCTCTTGCTTTTAATGCATAGACAAAACGATTAACAGATATCTTCTCCAAACCATATTAATATGATAAATAAATAAATGCTGACATACATGGGACAAATTAAGATAAGTAAATAATATAATCTTGATACATCTTAAAGACAATTTATTGCAGCATTAGCAACTTTTATTAGCATCTATTATCAGATGTCTGAAACAGAACAGAACAGAATAGAAAATAGAATAACAGAGTTGGAAGGGACCTTGGAAGTCTTCTAGTCCAAATCCCTGCTCAGGCAGGAAATCTATACCATTTCACACAAATGGTTGTCCAATTTCTTTTTTAAAAAACTCTCTCTCTCTCTCCCTCCCTCCCTCTCCTGACAAAAAACCCATGCCTAGATATATGAGTGTATTTCCATATAAATACACACACACACACACACACACACACAACTCCATAGATTTAGAAGTGGAACAGGGTACACAATGACATCAGAGAAAATAATTTAAAAAGGAACATTAAAGATGGTGACAATAATAATGAAGCACGATATATAGAGATTAAATACTGTAAATATTCATATAGGTGCTAGTGGAAAACATTTAAGCTATATAATCTTGCTACTGGCAATATGATTTGATGGGTAATAATATTTAATCACTGCTTTTATTTCAGAAACTGCTGCATGTTTCATTTTAGTTGAACAAAGTACATATTTTCTCCCTCCCATGTTCTGAAAGTTGAATTGTCAAATCTACGCAAAGATTTGAACTACAACATTAATTCTAGTTGAACAGGAGAGCAAGATATTTACACTGATGTACTTAGGTGGTACTTATACCAGTTCTAGCTGAGGATTAAATTTTCACTTTGTTCCTTCCTATGCAAGAACTACTTGAAAAGCAATAAGGTATAGAATTCAAAATGAGGCCACAAAAATATAAGATATAAAACAGATGAAATCCATAACACTGAAGTGTGTTCCAAGGGCATATTTCTATACATGAAGTGGTTTCGTGCAAGTCAACTCATCTTTCGTTGGTAGCTTGCCCTCAATATTCATAGCTAAGGAAAAGTATGATTCATAGCATTCAAGACCTTATGAAGCAGATGAAGTTGTTGTCTCATTACAAACTTGGCATCAAAGCTTGTTAATAGTTTCAAAACATGTTAGTCACTCAAAGATACAAAATGTATTAGCATGCTGGAACTATATAGCTGAAATCCTAAACCTTTTTCAGGTCAAATGATCTTACACCTTACCTTAAATTAATATATTTAAACTTAATTTATAAGACTGTATATATAGCCAGTTCCATCAGATCCCAATGAAACAGGGCTGAAGCTACTGTACGTGTTTGTAGACCTAAAATGGTGATGCCATCCTAAAAAAATCCTTCAAGGAAATAATGAAATAATAAATTGGAACTATCTATGTGCAGTCTGCCCTATAAATATTGTCGCTATTTTCTCATATATTTAATGAGGAGTCATATTTCTTATATGACTTCAGTTTAGAATTCTTCAGATTTGTTTGATTCATTGATAATTTTTTCTAATAAGATGATACGATGTGAACTTTTGTTACCATAAGAATCCTTTACGGGATTCTTAATACTTGGAGTGGATAAGGTTTTAGAGGCTAATACAGTTTGGTAACTTGATTCAGAAAAGCCTAAAAGTCTGTGCAAAGGAGCATGAAAATCATTTGTCAAAATTGTATGAATTTGTAATTCATAATTGGCATGAGGCAATTTGAAGAAATAGTTTTCTGCTGCTGACACTGCTGTCAAAATAAATGTGGGGAAGATAATTATAGTAATTAACAAAATAGATAATTGCACTTTGTCATGGGATAAGGTACATTTTTGATTTCTGATTAGGAGCAGATCAATAGTAAATGAAATGCTATGCTATTCATATCTGATTAATATATCCTTGTGCAGAAATGAGTATCAGTTTTTCAAAGACAGTGGAAGCTACAAACAACCATTTTATTGACAGCTAGTCTCTGCAAAATTAACCCTTATAACATGTATATTCAATTGTGCTGCAAAAAAAAAAAATAATCCTTAAATTCTCTTTTATTATTTCTCACATAACTTTGACTTATATTAACACATCCTCTGTTCCTTTATGGGGATTTGGGGAATTTTTTGTTTGTTTTGTTTTGAGATCAGTTGTAGCATTTCAGATTCTTCCCAGAACCATACATTGAAAAATGTATTTGTTTGTTTCTTTGTTGGTTTTTTATTCCATTCTGATCAACATCGATTCTGAACAATACCTCAAGTTCATGGTATGCTCCTCTTTTTCTCCTTATCATAACTTAGCTTGCTTCTTTGTCCAAAATTGTCCAAGGAGGTAATTTCTATTACATCTGAACTGATTATCTGTGCTTGTGCCATTAGTTCGCAATAGCCTACAGGCCATGAACAGATCATAATTTGAAAATGAAATTTCCTAAGCGGTAATCTTAGTTTTTCACAAGAAGAAGAAAAAAAATATCCTCAGTTTTTAAAATATAGGTGGAAATTGGAAGTTGTGTATAAGTGTGACTTGGTATATTCAAGCATCTTCATCTAATTGCAATTAGTTACTAACCCTAACCCTTGACACCTGGCTCTCAGTTATGACATTCCAGTAGCCAGCAGTCACATAATCACCATTTGCAACCTTATTGGACAGTAAAGCCAGCAGAAGGTTGCAAAGCAGTAACTGAAGTGCCAAAATTTCCACAAGCAAGCAGTATGATCATATGGCACTGAACTTCATGACCTCATCACTTAGTGACAGAAATTTTGTCTCAATTATATTTTAAGTGAGGACTACCTGTAATAGAGTATTTGATTTTTGCACTGGCAGGAACTAGGGGATTTTCTAGGTCCCAACCACTGCCATGATCCTATGAAAATAAACTGAGAAAAATGTCAAGAGGGCCACATCTCTTTATAGCCTTGGCGACTATGTAAAACCACAATAGTTTAGGCTCAGCTAAAATACATTCCATAATTAAATCCAGAAAAAAAAGCCAGCATGGCTGTTTATTACTTTCTAGGAAGTTGCAAAAGGCTTTCTTTAGGAAATGGAAGCCCTGACATAATAAGAAGAACAGGAAAGAGCACAAACTCTGGCACACACAAAAAATAGTAAAATAATAATAAAAAAATCATAAAAAGAACTTGAAGTGTGACAGAAAACAAGAAACAAATTATTAAAATATATTAAAAGCCCAAAATCAATGTTTAGATCATTATATGATAAAGGATTCTGAAAAAGAATTGTTCTGACCTAGGATTCCTGAGAAAGCATAAATCACAATCTTAGTCCCGAAAAACCTCTTTTACTGAGACGGCTGTGAATTATGGTCATTCACAGCCCGTAATGATTCACAAACAGTCTGTGAAGATTCCGACAGATGTCTGCTCGAGTTGACACAGTCTTTCAAAGTAATGTTGATAAGCACCCACCTTTATCTCCCTTGAAACGCTGCCAGGGACCTAATTGTCAATTAATTCTGCAAGGCCAAATGGAGTACAGAGTCAAACAAATTTCTCAGAGCTTGAATTGACTATATGAACTAATTGCTTCCTGCAAAGGCTCACATCCATTTGCTCCTCTTTAATGTCTTATGGGAGGAGCCAATCATCTCCAAGCCTTACTCCTGAGTTGCTCTTTTTTTCTTAATTGTTCTTGCCTTCTGGCAGCTGTGCGCATGCGCACACTGAGAACAGGCTCACACTGTTCTTCTGCCTCACTGATGTCAGATTCCGGAGGCTCCAGAGGGCTTGGCCCTCGCCCCCTCTCTGCCTCCAATGCAGAGCCCTCCTCCGAGCCTTCCCCAGACTCCAGGACTAACCCACGTCCCTCCCCAACCTCCTCACTGTCCAAATCCACTGCCAGCTCTGCAGAAGAATGTGGAAACTGCAGACAATCTGATTGAGTTATTTGAATCTGTGTTTATTATTAGAAAACATAAAATTGATACTTAACCCTGCATTAAGTTTCTCAGGTTCAGATCTAGATCAACAAAAACCAGCTGAGGTGACAAGAGAAGATATTCTAGGATAATTTAGGATATCACAGAGTCCTCATTGCATTCATATAAAGAACTAAAATGTAAAGTTGCTGATTTCCTAACAAAAATAGGTAACTTTTCATTCAAATTCGTCTCAGTGCCAGATTATTTGAAGGTAGTCAATGTGACAACAATTTTTATAAACCCGGCAGCTTAATCTCTATTCTAGACAAACTGGTATTACAGGTAATCAAAGAAAAAAAAAGTAGCTGTGCAAATCGATGTATAAGCCTTGAAAGGAAATCAACATGCATTCCACAAAGCCAAATTCTGCTTCATCAACCTTTTAGAATTTTTTATGGTAAATTGTCAGATGGATGGAGGTGTTCCCATTGATGCTGCATATTTGTACTTTCAAAAAAATATTTACAAAATTCCTCATCAAAAAGTTTTTGGTTAAACTTAGTGCTAAGAATAAGAGGACCTAACCTCTTCTGGATTCATAGAACTTAGAACAACTTTATTGTAACTTTAAATGTAACTAATCGGCATACATTAAAATGAAATTTCATTGCATACAGATCTCAAAGGGTCACCACCTCTGATATATGCTATGTAAATATGACAAAAAAATATGCATATACCCATATACCCACATATATTCTATGACACAAAGAAACAACACAGTCTAGTTCAGATGTATACAATGTACATGGTGACGGAAACAAATCTTGCGAGTTTACTAGACGGATGGTATAGGGAACAAAGCTGTTACAGAATCAAGTAGTCCTGCTAGAAATACTTAGAAACCTCTTCCAAGAGGAGAGCAATGTTTCTGTAAACCACAAAGACCATAAAGTGTGGGGGGGGTGTCTCTAAAAATGATCTGAGCTCTAAACCCATAGCGCTTCCTGAATAACGGGAAGCAAGCTTCCTATAATCTTCTCTGCTCTCCTTATCACTCTCTGTATGGACCTTCTATCTGAGGCACAGGAAGAAAAGACTACGAATCAATGGGCACTTTCTTAATTGAAGAAAGAAAAAAGAAAAGTCCATGAAAGATCTAGGTTAGGACCAATTGGTTCATGAACAGTTTTGATGTGGTTTGAGCAGTGATCAGGCCAGGATGATGGATAATGCTACATACCAATTGACATTGCAGTAAGAAATCCTAATTTCCTAAACACTGATGTCAGGTCAGAGATGTCTATAACTATCCAAAAAAAAAGAACCTTGGAACCATCATGGAAAGGATCAGGAAGATGTTGAGTCAGAGTGCAGCAACTATGAAAAGGAAGGATTTGATGGTAAAGATCATTTGGGAAGAGCAAATGTTTGTGACAGTTTTATACAAATATGTGGTACATCAACATGTCATCCTATACAGTTTGGTTTCCGTACTTGAACAAGGATGTAACTTGAAGAGTAGAAGACAACAAAGTAACCAACATTATTACTGTATTTTCTATATGAAAAAGGCTAGCAAGTTTGGATTCTTTAACTTAGTAAAAAAAGATCTCAGAAAGGACATGCCTGAGATGTATACTATCATGCCTATCATACATAAAATGAACATGGAGAAGTTTTTTTCCCTCTTGAAATACTCCATCCAATGAAACTGATTGGAAACTGATTGGAAAGATATTTAAAGCAAAGCAAGCAGGCATTTCCTCTCGTGTGCATAATTACGCTGTTGAATTCATCGCTATGATAGGTTGTGATGACCCCTAACTTGGATGGCTTTAAAAGGAGATTGGATAAATCATTGTGGATAGGAACTGTTCCCAACCTGGCATTGTTATTGCCAGGTTGGGAACAGCATGTTGGCTAAATAGGTATCGTATCTCTCCTGTTTATGAGCACCTGAGAGGGATTTGGCCAGTGTGAGTAATTAATTCTGGGTTTAGATGGGCCTTAACCTAATCCAATGGGTCTTTTCTTGTGTACCACACTGTTATTAAGGAAAACAGGCAACGATCATTGCAAGTGAAAGTTGCTGGGCACCTATAGCAGGAGGTAAAGTTGAAAAGTTATAATCATGTCCTATGTCCTTTGTCCTTCAGGAATAAGGAACGTCACTATCCCATTATCAGTATTTTGTTTTTTAAAAGTGTCAACTTTTAAAAGTGTCTTCTTTTATATATAAAATAAAAATTGTGTTCAAATTATTCTGTGTCTGAAACATAAAATAACTTTGGTTTTAGTGTAGTGTAGTGTTCAAGGTTATACAGTATTCTACAATGTTATACTATGTTGTAGAACAATTTTTCTTATCCTAAGTTGGAAACTGTGTACACTAGACTTTCATAGGTATCATTTTCTCTGTGAATGAAGCTTGACAGAAGCATTAAAAAGTTTATTAAGAGGCCTCAAAGCAGGGGTGAAATGCTCCCGGTTCGGACCGGATTGCCCTATCTGGTAGTGATGGTGGCAGGTGGTTTGGAGAACCGGTAGCAAAAATGGCTGCTCCCCTCCACCATGTCCAGCTGAGCCACACAATCATCAGAGGTTTGTTTTTTTTAAAAAAAACTTTTCAAAGCATTTTTTTCTGCAACCTCTTCCGGGGAAGAGGTGGTTTTTAAAAAATGCTTTGAAAAGGCTCTGACAATCAGGCAACTCAGCTGGGATCATCACTTTTAAAGCATTTTTTTCTACAACCTTTTCAGCGGAAGAGATGGTTTAAAAAATGCTTTGAAAAGCCTCTGATGATCCCAGCTGTGTTCCTGATCGGCAGTGGCTTTTCAAGGCATTTTTTTTGCATTTGCAGAAAAAATGCTTTGAAAAGTTAAAATTAAAAAAAAAGTTGGCTATGCCCACCCAGTCACATTAACCTCCCCCCACCAAGCCACGCCCACAGAACCGGTAGTAACAAATTTTACATTTCATCCCTGCCTCAAAATATCCTAAATTGGCTTCCAGTAGTTTACCTGTAATTCTTGCCCATTTTTTTATTGACCCAGATGCTGATGTGACTGATGTTAGAGACTTCTGTGCAATGATAGACTGAATTCTCTTGCTATTTTGCCAGTTAAGTGTCCCAATACAGGTTCAACACAGAAACCAAACTTTAAAATTAATATCTGGTCTGTAACTATAAAGGTCAAGTAGGTAGGTAGTAGGAATAAACCATAACATTTTATCTTTTTATATATAGTGTTCAATTAAATCATACATGCTAGAGGATAAAATGAAGTATGTACTTAGGGATGCAGAAGAGAGAGAGGGAAAAGATATATTTTATGTATATCCTGTTATTCTTTCAGAAGTTCAAGATGGCATATATAGCACTGCCATTTTCTATTTTTCCCCAGAACAACCCTGTGAAGTAGATTGGGCCAAGAGTAACCGATTGAAAATCATCCAGCGAGTCATTGTAGCTAAGATCTGAACCTGCATATTCCCTTTCTAAATACAATACAGGGACTCCTCAGCTTATAACTGTTCATTTAGTGACCATCCAAAGTTAACAACGGCACTGAAAAAAAATGGCATTACCATTTTTCACACTTGTGACTATTGCAGCATCTCCATGGTCACGTGATCGAAATTCAGATACTTGGCAAGTGATTCATATTTATGACTGTTGCAGGGTCCCAGAACCTCGTGATCTTCTTTTGAGATTTTCTGACAAGCAAAGTCAATGAGGAAGCCAGATTTCACTTAATAACTGTGTTGCTAACCTAAAAAACAGCAGTGATTAATAAATGTGGCGTGAAAGGTCAAAAAATGGGGCAAAACTCAGTTAATAAATGTCTCACTTAGCAACTGAAATTTGGGGTTCAAATTGTGGTCATAAATCAAGGGCTACCTTTATATACAATGCCTTTGTGAGTAAATAGCCATTTGTACTTACCTCTATATTCAGTACTTTCTGGTAACATTTTTCTTCCGTAACACAGAGAATAAAACTGGGCAGTCTCAATGCTGGAATACATTTAAAAAGTTTGGCAGTACAATTGTATAGCTCAAAAATTATTCCCATTATATTAAATGATGCTTTCTCTCAAGTAAGTGAGTATATCTACTCATACTACAAATCCCATTAGATTAAGTAGCTATTTTTGCCATACAGTTCAAAACCTGTTATAGGTAAATTATCTCAGTTAGATCCTTGCTGTTTGATTAATTGATCTCAAGTGACATTCATCCTAGCATGCTGCCAATTATAATTCCAAAGAACTAAAATAAGGAAACAAAGATCTGTAATTTTACACATAAGGTACGGATAAAGTCAATGTAAGGTTCAGGCTCATAACTATTATTCATGCCAGAAATTAATCCTCATAGAATTATATAGAATGGAATTGGTTGCGAAAGTGCCTTAAATAACTATTGTACTGTATATAATTCCTTTACTTCTGACTAAATAAAAGAAGTTCAACACATGAGAAATGAAAGGAATGACTTCAAGTTCTAATTGTATTTTTCAAGACAGACCCAAATTAGAAAGAAATTTTAAAATCACTCTCTGATATGATTCTAAGTATTTTGCCATGTTTTATTTCTATTGCTAAAAGAGAGTGACTGGCCCAAGATCAGGTAGCTGGCTTTGTGCCCATGGTGGGATTAGAGCTGTAGCCCTTAACCACTACACTAAACTGGTTTTCTCTGTCTCCCTCCACCCCCCCCCCTCTCTCCTTCTCTCTCTCTGGTATGACCTCGAGGTGAAAAGATCTGCACATTGCTAATACGAATATCCTATAAGTTTTTTTTTTAAGCATATTAAATCCAAAGAAATGCATGGATTGGGATGAATACAGCACCACATCGTTTTGACAATGCTTAATAACTGTTTGCAAAACTTGCAAAAAAGCAAGGCAGAGGTGGATTAAGGCTTCTCTGACTATTAGAGTCTGCCTAGATACTATCCAACATTACCCTCTAGGGCAGTGATGGCTAACCTTTTTGCCATCATGTGCCAAAAGCAGGGGAAGTGTGGTGGGTCACACGCACACGCGCCCACATCTATAATTCTATGTGCCCCGCCCTCCATGCTCCCCCCGTTTTTGGTGCATGATGGCCCGGTGGGCCCAGTAGGCCCGTTTTTTGCTCTCCTCAGGCTCCAGAGCCTCTAGGAGCCTGGGGAGGGCAGAAACGGCCTTCCCCCCCCCCCGAGGCCCTCTGGAGGCTGGAAATAGTGTGTTTCCTGACTTCTGGTGGGCCCAGAAGGCCCGAAGATCAGCTGGCTGGCGCATGTGTGCTGGAGCTGAGCTCGCGGGCCCACCGATATGGCTCTGTGTGCCACTGTGGCACCTGTGCCATAGGTTCGCCATCATGGCTCTAAGATAGCGGCCCCCCATCTTTTTGGGCACCAGGGACTGGTTTTTCCGTGGGCTGGAGGTGGCATGGTTTCATATGCTATCTGCATCTCATGGATGGGGCTTCACTTGTTTGTGCAGCCCAGTTTTTGGCATGCTGTGGACTGGTACTGGTTCACAAACTGCGGTTGAGGACCCCTGCTCTAGGGCATCAGAGAACTGAGCTATGAATCAGTAAATTCCTGATTTCAATCCTGCCTCTGCATGAATTTATATGGTAGGAAAACGTTCATCTCTGCCCCTCCAATATTCTATTTCCAGTCCTCAAGAAAGCCTTCCTCTATAGGATTAGCACTTTGGGATGTTTCCTTTTCAAACCTTCATTGGCGTTAGTATTCTCAATTTTAGATCTCCTTGCCATCAGTGCATTAAAAGGGGACATACTTTCCCTGGGGGACTTAGATTCTACAAATGGATATTGTAAATGATACAATAGATCTACTTATATATAGTTTATGGAACAGATCTGTCCCTTCAGACATTCCTCCCATTGAGTAGATGGCAAGGGACAGAGCCAATCAGGAGACGAAATTGAGGCTGGGGTCAGTAAACACAGTCTCACCATTCTTCTCACTTGACTTTAATCAAATTAATTTGGAATGGGCCCCAAGCAATTGCCATGATAAAGACACACATCATATAAATTGCTGTATTGTCCAGATATTGAATTAGATAGCCACAACATTGAAGGAGAGATTATTTCCCTGCAATCTTTTGCATGTAGATGCTTTGGTTCAACAGTAGAAGAACCAACCCCTAATCTAGTTTAGTGGAATGTTCCAGAAGTTCCTCAAGACTTCGGAGTCCCAGGGAACCAGTGAAATCTTGAGATGACTCCGTTATTGTGGTTACCATTCACTCTTCTTTGTGCCTGGTGTATTTTTAAAACATTTTTTTTTGGATAATGATTGTTGTTGTTTTGTTGTTTTGACTAATGGTTGTATGCCACTTTTTGTGACATGGGCATCCATAAAATATGTTAAATAAATAAACCCCTACTGTGGTTTCATTGAAAATTGGCCTTTTTCTATGTTCCTCATTAGCTATATGTGCAATCTGCTTCTCATCCAGGCAGTTTAGAAAGTCCAGGATTGCTTACTTTTAGTGTTAAATCCTTAATATAGTTTCAGTCCAGTTGCCAGAATTATATGCGAACAGTTCTACACTTTACATGAAGGTATTCTGAATCCTGAGGCAATATGTACCTGAAAATGCATGATTCTTAATTTATTTTTAATATATTTTCCCACAAATGCACTTTCTCATATGTATTTCCTAAAACAAGGTAGACAACACACAGTTCACAGTCCCCAGACCACTTTTTTGCATCCCTTAGTCCCTGTTCTGATCAACCTGTCAAGAATTTGTACTTTATCTCATGTTTCCAATGTATCTAGGTAAGGGGGGGAAAGGTAAAATTGCTGTTTAACCCTTAGGAAAGAATCAAAATGCCTAACAATGTCAATATGAACAATCTAATAACCCTGCCATCTTCAAACCACTAACTCCAGCCCCATCCGCTTTCCCCATTATCCAGCGTTCCCTTGCTGTTAAAAAAAAAATGAAATTAAATGCAGTAGGCCTTGAACTGTGAAAGATTGTCTGCTGGCATCACAAATGTACATTTAAGAATTAATTTTAAGAATTTGAAATATTCAGTTTATGGCCATTTTATTATATTTTCCTCAGTTACAAATTATAAATACGTATCAATAACAATAGCAGTATATGTCTTTCCCTCTATCTACCTATTATGTCTGGTTTTTTGCCTCTATAACTATCTATCTGCTTGCCTGCCTCCTTCCCTGCTTGTTTGTCTGTCTGTCCGTCCATCCATCCAGCCATCTGTCCTTCCACCCTCCTTTCTACCTACCTACCTACCTATAGTACTTACCTATCTATCTATCTATCTATCTATCTATCTATCTATCTATCTATCTATCTATCTATCTATCTATCTATTCATCTCATTGCTTGAAAAGAATTTTTATGGGACAAAGAATAGAGTAAGATAATCTAACAACGAACAATTCAGAGACATAAATGAATGCTGACCTAGCAGGTGACAAACACCCCAAAGCTTCTCAAAAATATTACATGAAAGGTCTACCATGGGGCAGCCAATGTTTTTATTTACTCTTCTTTAAAAACAAAAACACTGCCAATCCCAATTTATCAGTTACCATCTTGTGACAATTTATTCATTGTTCACTCTTGGAAGGCAGAAGTTACATGACTAGTGATAGCAACTCTATTTCAATATAGTATAATAGAGATAACAGAGAGTCCAAAAGCTCTACAGCTGCCTTTTTGTCTGCTTTGTCTCTTTTCATTAATCTATCAGAATCTTCATTTCATATAATCTCCCCCCAAAAAAGGCAAAGTAATTGCTTCACTTATCAGTTATCATCGCATTCACATACTTATCATGTCAAAATTATTTATGTGGATAGCTAGGTTGATCTTCCGCATTTAAAAGCTTGGAAATTTGAATAACTATTCTGCCAGCTAGGTTATCAAAATTTTTGCATAAGCAATGACTTTCCTTTTTTTTTTTTTTTAGATCTTCTAGTAAAAAAAGAGAGGGAAAACATTGTGGGGTGTGTGTGTGTGTGTGTGTGTGTGTGTGTGTGTTAAAACAACTTATTAACTGGTACAGTATTGCCTGTTCAGTCTTCTCCACTAAAATAAATCTTACACTTTTATTTCAGATTCACTCATTCTTTTGAAGTATTTATGCATGCATATAAATTACAGTTTTGTGGTAATTAATTTCCTTTATTTATTTAGGAGCTTGTTTTATTTTTATGCCTTCAAGTCTGGCTTTTACTCCTGCAAGTTTTCTTGGCAAGATTTCAAACATCATTTGCCATTGTCTCCTTCCTAAGGCTGAGACAGAATGATTGGCCCAAAGACATCTAGCTGGCTTCATGCCTAAAGTCGGTCTAGAACTCCTGATCTCCCAATTGCTAGCTTGGTACCTTAATCACTACACTAAACTGGCTTTCTGCTTAGTTGGTTAGTCACCTTGTATATCATCTCAATCTTTAGACACTAAACCCACTAAACTTGCTCAAGAGAGAATGGCTTTCTTGATAAATTTTGGGCAATATATAACAGCCCTTTTAAGAACTAGATGTTTGGGAAGCAAATCAGTTGAAGCTTCCAGTGAAACCAAAATTGAGAGAAAAGTGATAAAGCAGTCAAACTTGAAATCACATGGACTGGGAAAAATGTTGACAATCTTACAGTGGTGGTTCTCCATGTAAAGACTAAGCTGACCTGGAAGCACCATAGCTTTATCTGATTCAGGAGGATAAATTTATGTGCTACCTAGAACCAGGGAAGATAATTGTTAGAGTTTTTACTCTGCAACCTTAACTAGCAGTCTACTGAGAATATAGAACATGTAGGCCTATTCATGGTAAAGGAAAGTGTCAACTCCTCATTTTTCCCCATTTTATGTGTCCAAATATTTAACTTACTAGGGGATAAGTGTTTATTTATGCTTATGCATAAATAAATGCATAAATAAACTTATGCAAAGTTGGGGAATTTGCTCCTTGTCAAATTGTGTTTAATTTAACGAGGGGCAAATTTCCTAACTTTGGCTGAAAGCTGTAAACTGTGGTGTTTTCTAAACTGAAGGTTAAACCGGTTATAGTTTTGCAAGATAAAAGAGGAGAAGGGAGCAAGAACACATCAACCACGGCAGTGAGTTTTATAGTTCTGTGTGGATTTCCATTTAACCTCACATTGAACCAAATTAAACCCTATTTAGCAATATTAGCAAGTGTCTGAGTCCATCAGGTTTTAAAAGAAGAAATATGAGAGTGATTTGAAATAATGAAGGCACAGAGATAATTTAAGAAATGTTAAGTATAACATCTTTTCAAAAAGCCAGTAAGTAGAGTTTAAAAAAAAAAACACAAAGTCATTGCCTTGTTTGAATTGTACTTTTTATTAGAGACTACATGAGCTCTTTAAACATGTTTTGTATCGAATTAAACCAGGTGCCCAGTTAATCCATCTAGAGTAGCATCCAATTTCAGTTGTGCTGTTGTATAGCCATTAGATATGGCAAATCATAACAATGTTTTTAAATGGATGCTTTAAAAGCCTGGGGACAACTCCCTTTTAATATTTGGACTAGACAAGTTTAATTTAGATAATTAAGTTTATCAAGCTTTATGTTGATTATTAATGTCCATAATTGGCTCATTCTAGCCATTAGTGATCCCGAGTGAATCTTTGAGATATATTCATCATATAGGATGAGTCATAACACGATTAGTTGCTATCAGGAATCAGAAAGTCCATGATTAAAATTTCATTCAGGAAAAATGATTTGTGTGCTGATCTCATCTACCCCCAAGACTTTTGAGAATTAGCTAAGTACTCTGTTCATGATCCTATGTGAGAGGAAAGTAAGTTGGGATGTTTCTCAAGTTATCAAGGCAAAAATACAGTCTTACATGATTTCCACATGTATGTATGAATCCATGCTTCCATGGATGATTCAGAAAAATGAATCATTTAATTATTACATTCAGACTCTCAGAGGCCTTACAAAGCTTAGCTTGCAAATGAAAAGCTAAATGACTTTGTAGCACATTGATTCCATCTTGGAACTGGTGGAAGCACCTGCAGCATTGATTTCAATAATATCTTCGTAGGAGGAGCCAATACAAATCTCAAAGCTGAATACTGGTATATTGGCTGCAATCCAGGTTCTTTATTTCCCCAGCCTTAGTTCTTGCAATACCAGGGAGATGTGAGCTAATCAAAATTCTGCAATCAACTCTTCTCTTGTGTTGCTTTCATTACTTGACTGTCTAGGCCACAATAGATTCCTTGACCCAGTTATCTTGCACTTAAATTGACAGTTTTATTTATCATATGTGGTACCCTAGGTTTTATGTTCAATACCATTGCAATACACCAATTGTTTCTTCCATTAATGGCAAACCACAGACTAGAAGTAAAATGTTTTAAGTTTTCTCTTTCCCCGTGTATGTATAACTACATATGTCCTGCACAATCATTACCCGGATCATAATATAGGTTGTGTGACTTCACAATGCATTTGATTGAGACCTCATAATTCTTTCCGTGACAAAAGCTTGGGATATTATAGATGCAGGGAGCAGGTTAGGTCAGCAGTTGATAGCTGCAAGTCGAAGATTCAGAATCATAATATTCCCTCAAGTTATTACAGAAATGCTTAACTGAACACTAAGAGATTGGCCTCCAAAGGCTTGCTAAACATTAAAAAGTAAACATAATTGTCGCAAATGTAATGAAAAGCTGAATGTTCTTTGATGTGACAGCCGATTTGAAAGGCTTTCCATTTCTCTGTTTTAATATCAGGATTTCCTGTGCTAAACCAGTAGCAGTTTATCTCAATTATTGCTTTTCTTCCATCAGTCTTTAAATATAATTTCATTTGCCTTTATGGATAGTGCAGCCCTTCAGAATAGCTTTTAACCTTTGCAAAAGTCACCTTGACCTGACTTGGATCTAAGTTTTCTTTTAGCTTTTTTTTTCCTTTCAAAGAGCAATATTAGATAATAAGAGTCCTGCACAGTAGAGTGCTCCCACACACCCTACACCCCCATGTAATCAGAGGGCTAAGATTCATACTGTGGAACACGGTTTTCATTTGAATAATAATAACAAAAATTTAAACAGTTCTTTCATTGCTATATGCTTACAATGACAACAACACAAAAAGCCCTTCACATTTGACCTCCATTTCAGTGGCAGCATTGTACTTTGTGTCAGGGCACCACAAAATATAAGCTTTCTGATCTGAAAGGAGAAGGAAAAGGTTTCTTTGTACGGTAGCACATTAACCATAAAAAGCACTTACCTAAAGAGTCCAGATAATCCTTCTGATAAATTTCAGAAAGGTTCATCTTGAGACTGCCTGTTTCAATCAGGCAGAATGTAGACTTAATTCCGGTGCCTGAATATCACAAAGGATAGGAACCAAGAAAAAAGCTTGACAGTTCTTTCTTCTGGCTGCAACCCATCTTTCCTATTTTCTCACCTTTTAATATAGGTGCAAGGATGATGTATAAAGGAGGATTTTTCCTGACAAACTTTCATTACTAGAATTGAATTATGGATTTCAAATCGAAAATGGTTGGTCAATGATGTTTAGTGCTTTCTCAAGTTGCAGTCAAATAGGAAACAGGCATTTAAAGTACCCTCTTGTGTGTTGGCGAACATTTGCCTACAAATAAATGCTACGCTGAGATAGGTTTTTTGTTTTAATTATCAGTATTGAAAGTTGCCAATGCTACGTGTCCCCTTTGGCTTGCATGATATGGAAAAAACCCAAGATTAGGACCTGGAATCTCTTACTGTTGAGTCTGAGGTCCAGCTTACTATATGGTAGGACATGCTCATATCCTGAGTCTAAAAACAAAAAGACAACAAGAATGAGTATATTTGGTTTTTCTGCAGTTGGCAGGTTCTGCCAAGCCTAGACTGTACAAACCATAGCAGTAGACAGATTACTTTTTTTTTTTCTGATTTTTCCCCTTCTTTATATATTGCAGTATCTAGAGAAGTATTTCTTCAAGTCCCATAGCAAGGTATCTGGCGATTCTGAGAATGTGAAAAATGTCACATTTCATCAAAATGAAATAATTAAATGTCCATATCATCAGAGGTTAATAAAGAACCAATGTTATGCCCACCAAGCATCATCAAAAGTCATAGCCCATCTACCAAATGTAAAAAATACAGTAAAGGGTTACTGCTGGGGAAAGGGGCCTCAGAGAAAACACTGGAAGAGATTGTTTTGCATCAGTGTATATATCTCCTCCTTACAGTTGTATAGTTTTTGATGCAGGAACCTCATAACAAGAGGGCAATCGTACAAGCAAGATACTCTTCAGCAAACAATGGAGCAGACGTTAGTCATTGCAAAATAGTAGATTAAAGAACGGATTTTGCCTTGAGAGAAACATAAAAGTTGAGCTTCCATGATTGAGACTGGATTGTAGTTTGTCTCAACTATTGTTAGAATTTGATCTATTTGCCAACTGGATGAAAAACACCATGTAGACAGGTAGAAAAATTGGGGTTTAATTAAAGCACCTATAGGCAGTCTTGTCTGCCTGCTAGTACAAGATTTATAAAGGGCAGATTTGTCAAGAGAAAAATAGCTTTCTGTTGGTTCTATGTGGACTAGAGATACTATAATATAGCAAGGAACAAGGTGATTGACATCCCTGGAGCAAAGCAAAGCAGGGTAGTTGGAGAAGGATCCCTGGTGGAAGAAGGAATGTGCAATTGGAGATCCAGCAAGAACCAGCAGAACTGGGAAGAGATATCAGCAGAATGGAAAGACAGGCCAGGAATATCAACATGAAGAAGCATAACCAAAATGCAGGGAAAAAGTAATGTTACCCACTTTGCCCCCTCCTCTATAGGTTAGGAGCAAGAAAGGGAAAGTGCAGTAAAATTATCTAAAGGAGTTAGCATAACAAAGCAGTGATTAAGTTTAGCAATTGTGTAGAGTATGTAAGGAAACAATGGAAACAATTAAGGAACTATAAGAAGCTCTTCATATAAGCATATTTTACTTTGTTAAGACTAGGCTACTGTCATTCTCCAACTCTCTAAACCTAAAGAAAAGTTCTGGCGAAGCAGAAATAATTAAGAAAAAGAAAATCCCAAATCAGACAAAAGAAAGGCTATGACTTTGGGCAGTTCAAAGGGAATGCTAGATGGGTATTGGGTTCAGGTTTTCCCAACAGAAATGTAAAAGAGTATCTTAGTAATAATTTGGGAAGATCAACTATCAGGGGGAGGGGGGGAAGGGATGGAATACCTAGTAAGAATAACCATCAGTTAGGTTAGTTAGATGCCGGGTGGGGGGAAGGCATGGAGCTGGTGCAACTCTTTCTATTTAAAAAAACAAACAAAAAAAAACATTCCCCAAGGAGTAGAATATATCTAACTTTTGTGTGCGATCTATCTAGGAAAGTAACCTTGCTAAAGTCTTTGTCTCAGTGACATGATCAAATGTAACAAATCCCAATAGGTATCGTAAGTCAGCTGACTTACAGTGCATTCATAGGCACCAACCTTTCCATTTGTATCTACAAGCCACCTGGGAGGTACTGTATCTACTATATGTAATGGCTGTTGTGATTTGTTGCTGATGTTGTAACTATTACCAAGGTAATTTCCAATTCAGTTTGCACCCAGCATACTCCCCAATCAGTCCCTATATCCAGTTCAAAACAGGCATGCACAGCACTCAGTTCAACCAGCAAAAATGTAGTTATATGTTTATTAAGCATCAATAAAGCTCAAAAACATTTAACTGGCAAAAGTGGTGCGAAAACAAGCAAACAGAAGAAGAACAAAAGCAAAAAGATAGAAGGATAGAGGACTTAAATATCAACAACATATTCTATGTCTATATATCAAAAGGCATAGAATCCTCTGCAGTCCTTGGAAACAATATTGTGGACAATTAGCACAGGCAATCCCAGAGAGAATGAACGTAAAGCAGGAGAATAGAGATGGAAAAATGGATGATGATCTTTGTTCTCACCCATGAAAGAAACAATTTGGTGGATACAGCCAACAGCTGGAAGGCCAGTTTTGGTTAGGCAGCTGGGATAATATTTAGCCAGATTAACACTTAATAGTTAATCTGGCCAGATGTCATCCCAGCTGCCTACCCAAAAATTGAATTTTCCAGACAAAATCCTCTTTAGCAAGATATACTGAAGTAAAAAGGATTGCTGAAAATAATTCCAAAAGTGAGCTATTTTCAATTTACGACAATACAGCTTGTACACATTGGGTTGGCAACTTTCTGATACTGTTTCCTAACAATTTTTCTATGAACTGGCAAAGAGGAAGGTTTCTTCACTGATAATAGAAAGCCTTACATATAGCTTTATATAACAGTTTTCAGAACACTTGTCACTCTGGGTTTTGCAGAACTGAAGTATCTATGCTGCACATCAAGAAATCAAATCAGAAGAAAATCTATGCTATATAACAAACAATGTCACTATATTTTAAAAAAGGAAGTTGGGTCTTGTTAAGGAGCAATAGGTATTATGGATGGTTGATACTCCATTTCCCTGCTGAGGTGTATGTTCTAATAAATCTCACCAGTAAAAAAAACAAAAAACAAGCCCACAACTATAATTTTGATGCCAAAATACCAAAAAACATTGTTGAGGAGCTGAAGAAGCTTTATGTACCAATTCAGTGTACAGGGAACTAAATTCTGACTTATCTTTCCTATTATACATTGATGCTTTAGATACAGGCTTGTTTGTTTTTTACAAGGCTGACAAAGAGGAGGAAAATTTTAATTGTAATACCCTCAGCCTTCTGAAGGATAGGCAAAGCTCAGTACATCTGAGATCTAAAAGTATGCATGGGTAATGTAGGCCTATAATCAATAAATATACCCACTGCACTAAAAACAAAGGCCCTATTAATCCCATTTAATATACAGTCATTGAGCTCCTTTAATGGGTTGTGTCAGTAACTATTGATTTTGTAAAGTTTTGTAACTTTGATTTCCCAGGGGAAGTTGCCTATGGTTGGCCTGCCTGCCTGCCTGCCTGCCTGCCTTCTTCCCTCCCTCCCTCCCTCCCTTCCTTTGTCAGACATTCACCTTCACATGGAGAGAATAGAATAGAATAGAATAGAATAGAATAGAATAGAATAGAATAGAATAGAATAGAATAGAATAGAATAGAATAGTTCGGACTGCTTTGCAAGAACCGTAGTAAAACCAGTGGGAGGCTCCGCCCACTGCCCCAGATGTCATCATCGGCAATCTGCGCATGCGGAGAAGCGTCTGTGTATGCGCAGTTCCCATTGTGAACTGGTAGTAAAGATAACTAGAACCCACCCCTGTTGTCAATGTACATACAAACAACAAACTGATAGTCATAGATACCAATAGGAGAAGGTAGTAGGAAAGCTGAGAAGGATAATAGTAATACAGCCCTACTACATGGGTAAATATCTTTAGGCATAAGTTAATGCTGTTTTTGTCTACCCTCTGAAACAGGGTAGGGAGAATATTTTTTCTGTGGAGTATTTTATTTTGTGGGCTTAGCTAGTTTACTCTGTTTAAAATTATGGTGAATAAAAATGGGCTAAATGGTTCTTTTTTAAATACTATATTTCCCCTTTCCACTCAAATGTTGGATTTACCTTCTGCAGAGTTATGTGACAAATGTTCAAAGGCTAAATCCTTTGCTCAGTCCAACTTTAACTCAAAGAAGCATATTGTCCTTGTGAAAAGGACACCCACAAAATTTTCATAAAATATTAGGCAGCTTTTTTTAACGACAGAAAATAATAATAGAATGCAATAGAAAAGGACAAAGAGAAAGTGTGAGTCACAGAACTTGGGTCAATTCAAAATACTAAAATTTTTGTACACAGATTCTGCCTTCACATTCTCAATTTTTTTTCTACAATGACTAGAAAACCACTTCTATACTAAAATCCAAATTGCATGGCTGCTGCTGAATACAGACAGGCATAGATCTCCTCTTTATAATATTTTTATTTATTTATTTATTTGTCAAGAACATATTAGGTAATATATATATATAAGTATAAGCATGAATTGAATATATAAAATAGATACAAATAGAGGAAACATTAGGACAGGGATGGTAGGCACTCTGGTGCTCTTATGCATGCCCCTTACAGGCCACTTGGGAATTAGGTGAGGTCAACAGTAGACAGTCTTAGGTTAAAATTTTGGGGGTTTTGGGATGAAACCACAGAGTCAGGTAGTGTATTCCAGGCATTGACTACTCTTGCTGAAGTCATATTTTCTGCAATCGAGTTTGGAGCAGTTGACTATAACTATTGAGTTGACTTTGTATCTATTGTGTGCTTGTGTATTGTTGTGGTGGAAGCTGAACTACTCATTGACAGGTAAAACATTGTAGCAGATAATTTTATGAGCTATGCTTAGGTCATACCAAAGACAGTATAGTTCTAAGTTTTCTAGGCTCAGAATTTCAAGTCTGGTGGCAGAAGATATTTTGTTGCAAGCAGAGGCGTGGAGGACTCTTCTTGTGAAATATTTTTGGACACGTTCGATTGTATTAATGGCCGATATGCAATGCGGGTTCCAGCAGATGAGCTGTATTCGAGAATTGGTCTAGCAAATGTTTTATATGATCTGGTTAGTAGTGTGATATTACCGGAGAAGAAGCTACGCAAGATTAGGTTTACAACTCTTAATGCCTTTATGGCGATGTTGTTACAGTGGGCTTTGGCACTTAGATCATTAGATATAAATACTCCAAGGTCCTTGACAGCATGAGGGTCATCTACAAGGCCGTGTCCACTCAGCTTGTATTTTGTGTTCTGGTTCTTTTTGCCAATGTGTAAGACAGCATTTGTTGGTTGAGATTTGGAGTTGCCAATTGTTTGACCATTCTGACACAAAGTCAAGGTCTTTTTGAAGGGTAGCAGCATTGTCAGTGTTGTTAAATACTGTAAAGAGAACACAGTTGCTTATAATACGATCGCAAAGGTCATTTATGTATAGTATGAAGAGTGTTGGTCCTAGAACGCTGCCTTGGGGAATATCAATTAATTGATATTGTATCAATTAACTGCCAATTACTATCTTCTGTCAAATTTTTTAAAAACATATATTCTCTAAACTAAATATCAGGGTTTATTAACACTATTCTGCGGTTAAATGTCTGAATATTTTCAGCAATTTCCAGTACGTTTCATTTTCTTTTCTTTTGCCATATAGGCAAGTCTTTTGAATATCTGAACTTTGGGAAAGCTCTTTCTCATTAGAGTAACAATTATCTATTCCGCTTGCTGATGCTTAATGCTGAACTGTGGTTCATGAGAGCAGGAGATAATACCTGTAAATACTTGAATGTGTTAACAGCCAAGCCAAGGTAGTATTCAAAGTCTCTAGCAATGGCTCCACACAGAATCCATCTGCCAGAAAAGGTTAGCTGGTGTCTTTCATTTGTCGAGCCCTTAGCTTAAGGGAAAATAATGCATTTAAGGAATCAGTGATTAGATTCAACTCTCGATGATTCAACTTAAACCCATAATAGAGGTTTACTGAAATTTAGAGAAGGGTTGCGGCTTCAGCAGCTGAGAAGTGAAAGCCTGAGCAAAATTAACTGAGTTACACAAACAGTTTTACTCCTCCGCCTGTGGGTTTCCTTGTTCTGCTTCTGGATCATTTTGTGTGAATTGAGATTGCCGTGAGTGGTCTGTATTTGAAAGAGCAAGCCTGCAAAAATCAACTTGAACAAAAAGATATTTATTCTTCAGATTTAAAATTAATTTCCTGTATTCTACCGGGAAATACAGACATCCTATTTAAGCTGTAACAGTATGAGAAGGAAAAAAAGGAGGGGGACCTCTCTCTGTACACTATGTCTGATATGTGAGGCAGTCTAAAGGCAGAGGGTCCTGGAAATTTCCCAGCCCTTCACCAGAGAAGAAGCAGTGGGCCAGAACAAGGGATCTGATGACTGTTTTAGGTTAGGTTTCTTGTTCTTCTGCATGTTAGGTAATCAGATGTCATTAGGCAGAATAAATTGGAACTGCTCAAAGAATGAAAAAAAAAGGGGGTGAGAGTGCAGAATCTGGTTTGGATAAAAGTTTAATTCTACCATGCCAAGTGACACACTGCTTTACAGGAAGCAGAGCGCACTCAGACGGGAGTGGCCAAATAATGAAGATGGATTCGGCTTGTTATCAGAGCGTCGTTTACAAGGGCTTGAGGCAACCTTCAGCATGGCAGAAAGCTCCATGGCACTTTCCATTAAGCCTCCAATTAATGAATAGCCAGCTCTAAATTAACATAATGCATTTTTGGATGAATTCTGAGCATTTGTTAAAACAGTGGTCGAGGTGCAGGTGGCTTGGTCTCTAAATTCTGCAGATGTGCTTGCTGGATGCTTGAACGGGAAACCTGTGGAGCTCAGCAGCTGTACATCCAAGTGCCGATCTGATGGACTTCATTCAACACAGATCGGGATAAGAGCACTTTAAAACTTGCACAGCAACATCTGTGAAGGTAATTAAAGTAGATCAGAACCATCCCTTTATAACTGAAAATATAAATATTTGATTTCCTTACGACGTTCCCAGATTCCAACTGGATATGACACTCCTCTTCCAACACCCCCACTAATATATATTTAGGCCTGGCCTAGTTCATTCTCTTGGGCTTCGGGGAATGTGCAGTTTTCATTCGTAAGCAATTAAAACACTGCTGGAGGTGCCTACAATATGATGGGGCACCCTCAGATACCATCAGTTTGGAGATGCAAGCTGGGAGAACAAACTCCTCCTGAAAGCTATACTGAGATATTTATGTGCCAATTAGGATATATTTTCCAACTACAGGAGCACTAAGCATCTGATTTGTCTTACGCTACTTCAAGATGAAAAATTGTAACAAGAGCAAATGATGGCTCTATTCTTCAGCAATAAACTGATATAATTTCAGAATAGGCAGCATGCTTTCTATCCCCTTTTTTGACCTTTAGAAACCTTCTTTTTCGGGTTTTTTGGCTACACGGGAAGAGACCCACTTTTTAAAGCTACACACTGTAAACATTCTACCCAGATTTTTACCATACTCAATGGTCAAGATACCATCAATAATATACATCCCTTTTATCTTAGAATTTCAGCAGAGACAATTTCTTACACTATGGCAAACCTTTTTGACATTTTGTGCACGCGCTCATCAGGGCCGCAATCAGGAAGAGGAGCTGCCCAGGCGGTATGCACACGCTAGATAAGGCACTTCCAGTTTCCAGCATGCACATACACATCAGCCAGCAAGTCTTTCAGTTACTGCCATGTATGCACATGTGCTAATCAGCCAGCAGCCAACATGTTCTGCATTGGGGGGAAGAAGTGTTTATCTCAGATTTTTGAGATGGGAGGGGCCAGAATGAGGGGCAGCACTAATGAGAATTCTCCCTGCTTGAGTGTCATCAGTCTCCAGGCAGATTTTCCAGACGGAGGAGAGAGAATTCTGCGGAGAGAGAGAAGTGGAGAAAGTGGGAGAGGGGACCTTGGCCTGAATAACCAACTTGGGATTCTTTTCTGCATGGAACTCTCTCCTCCAGTGGGTGAAGTCAAGGGAGACTCTGCCCAGAGACCAATGGCGTTGCAGAAGGGAGAATTCCCATTGGTCCTCCTTCTTTCTGGACACTCTCAATTCCGAAGTTTGAAAAAGCCCCATTCGTAGCTCACAGACCAGCTCTTCTGGTTTCTGGCACTGCCGCACTCACAAAGGCCAGCTGATCGGCGCATGCAGATGCATGCCAGAAACCCGGAAGAGGAACAGGTGATGCTGCGCATGCCAGGTAACATGGCTCCGTGTGCCAGTTCGGGCACACTTGCCATAGGTTTGCCATCACGGCTATAAGATGTGCATCTGGACTTCTAGGCCTTTTCCAAATCCAAGTAAAAATATTGATGATGACCTTAAAAGACCAGAGAAAATTTGGGCTCATTTTATCTAAAGGGAATCTCTTTCATTTGCACCTGTCCAAATAATAAGACAGTTTTTGGATGAAGGTTCTTCTTTGTTAGCCTCCCCAAATGAAGTTAGATGGATGTACGTCTAAATGCACAGGCACTCCCATGTTCCTGGATTTCCCTGACTGTCCTTGCAGTTTTCATATATCACACACTTCTAACCAGTTGTCTTTTTCTCCTAGATAGCCTTTCTCAATATGGTGCGCTGCAGATGACTTGAATTGCATTAAGTGCGATTGGGTGTGATAAGGGTTGTAAATTAAAACATCTGAACAGTCCGTGGTTGGAAAACGCTGTTCTAGGACCTGAATGTCCTTTAATTTCTTTCACCTTTTTGTGACCTTCAGGATTCCATCTTGACTACTACTCGTTTTGGCCTGCATGGCAGGCATTTCATAAAACCATTTGGCTATGCACATTTGTTCTTAAACATTCTTCAGCTTTTGGGCAAGGCAAAATGAACATTGGGCAATGTGTTTAGTGTAAAAGGAATTAAATTGGTAGTATGATAACAGGCAGCTTTTTCATTTTCCATCAGTTGCTATATGAATACCATCAGGATTCAGAAAAGTTACCCTCGCTCCAACTTTGAAATATCTTATTTCAGATTAAAAAAATATCTGAACAATTTTTGGTCTTAATTTGATTTTCTAGCAATGGGATCTCCTAGAATCGTTAGAAATTCAGAACGAGACTTTCTTCATGATAACTTCATCAGCAGGAATTGTGCAGGGGGGAGAAATTGCACAACACCAACAGACTTTTTCATGCAGACATCCTGTGAAACATGAGCATTCTTCCATCCCAGAAGAAAAGTGTATATAATTTAATTACTTGATAGGCTATCATGCATAATTGCTAATCAGGCTCAGACATTCTTGTAGAATTACAAAGAGAAACATCAATTCGGGTCAAAGCTTGCAAAGCATCAAGAGCTGGTGAACACTGTTGTGTATGAGTATTCAAGTTCCATTTATGGGCAAAATAAAAAGTTGGTGCTGCTTTTATGATCTGTTCCCACATTAGCCTTTTCAACACTTGGTTGCATATCGGTTTAAATTGTTTTGTAGGAATTATGAAAAAGCAGTTGGGGTGAAAAACATATTTATATATTTGAAATACTGATGGGTCTGATTTAGATTTCTTTCATCGAGCCTTATTTAATAAAGGAAGGATCTTATCAAAAACAAGTAAAGGACAAGTCTCTTTGATTATCAGAATATTAGTTAACTCTTTTAATCTGAATCTTATTGAAATGTAGTATAGTAATTAATACAGGATTCATTCCTCTGTGTAATGATCCATAGTGAGTAAAGAAATAAATCCTTAAATGAAATTATCTCCTGATGACACCCTTCCTGTTTTGTTTGCCGTATTGTGAAAATGATTTGATAACTGATTTGTTGTGGGATAATTTCTCCCGTAAGAATTCCTTTGTCCAGTCTACAATACTGGAATTCTGTGGATGTTCACCTTCATAGTCAGCTTTGATACCTGGCAAACATGTGGGCAGATGTTTTTTTGGAAACATTTTTTGGAAGTGCTTTGCCATTGCCTTTTTCCTAGGGTTGAAACAGAATGACTGGTTCAAACACATTCAGCTGGCTTTGTGCCAAGACAGAAGTCATGGTCTCCTGGTTTTGAATATAGTGCCTTTAACCAGAAGCAAGATGCCCAGGGCCTTTAACTAGTCTTGCGTTCTTGGTCACCTCTAAGGCCCTTCTCCCCTGATTGCTCAGTTTGACCGGATGATCAGCTCTTGAAAGAGTCCTGGTTGCTCCAAACGTCTTCCATTTGAGAATTATGGAGACCACTGTGATCTTAGAACCTTCAATGCAGCAGAAATTTTATTGTAGCTTTTCCCAGATCTGTGCCTTGCAATAATCTTGCCTCTGTAGGCAATTGTAGGCAATTTCTTTGACAACATGACATTTGCTCTGGCATGCATTGTCAACTGTTATGCCTTCTATAGAGCGGTGTGTGTCAGTGGTGGGTTGCTACTGGTTCGTCCAGAAACGGGTGAACCGGTAGCGGGGATGGTGGGAGGCTCCGCCCGCCCACCCACTCGTCCAGATGCTTCTGCGCATGCACGTGCACGAGCAAACCAGTAGCAAACTAAATTGAAACCCACTACTGGTGTGTGTCTTTCCAAATAATTCCAATCAATTTAATTTACCACAGGTCGACTCCATTCAAGGTATACAAACATGTCAGCAATGATCAAGAGAAATTGAGAGCCACCAGAGCTAAATTTCATGTGTTCTCGCAGAGGGTTTGAATACTTATGCTAATGTGATATTTCAGTTTTTTCTTTATAATAAATTTACAGACATTTCTAAAATTCTGTTTTTACTTTGTCATTATGGGGTAGAGGTACTGAATGTAGATTGATGAGAAAAAATGAATTACAACAACTGTAAAATGAAGCTGCAGCATAAGTGAAGGGGTCTGAATACTTTCTGAATGCACTGTAAGTAAGAGTACTTGTCCAATTCTGGACAAATGGCTGTCCAATCACTTCTTAAAATCCTCCAGTAATGGAGTACCTAGAACCTCTGGAACCGCTTACATCTACCACTTACATTTGCTTCTTGTTTAGCATCCACAGATAAATAATCATCAAGCCAATTATAAGGGACATACCATCTTTTTCGAAGTATAAGACTCACCTTTTCCTCCCAAAAAAGAGGGTGAAAATCTGAGTGTGTTTTACATGTGGGGGCTTCTGAATGATGTCCCACACAACTTCTCCACTTTTAAGTCGCTTTAAGGTCCCTCTTTTATAATCATCAAAGTCTATCCTCTTGTAGGCAAAACGTATCCTCCTTAGTTATCTCTTTAAAAGTTCAAGGTTTCATTTCTTCAAAGGTTTTCTCAAAGTAAACAATTCCATGTCATGCTCTTCCTTCTCCTGCAGATGTCTCTCTATAATGCACAGTTCCACTTGACTAATTAACAAATCGCCATTTTATTTGTAATCCACATCTGTGTTTATCGAGTCATAAACGAGTAAAAAGCCAGTTTTCAACTCTTCTTTCACCTTTATATACCACCAATCAGTTTATGATCCAATCCCAATTGAATCCAAGTTCCAGATTTACATTTCCTTTTGTCAATCACTTTTAATTCTTTATTTGGGTTCTTCTATGGTGTGCTTGTCATTCTCACTTTCTCTTTCCATTCACCATCTCCCCCCGCTGTTATTTAGCTGCAATTTCCATGCCGGGGTAATTTAGTAATAGTTTAGTAGTTAAAAATATTTAGAATTTTCGTTTTATTGTCTGTGGGTTAGCCTATCACTCACCCAACACCAGCACTCTGTCCAAATCTTCCCTCCTGCACATTGCTTGCTCCAGAGGCTCCAGCTTCATGGCGATTCACTCTGATCGCCGCCCCCCGTCACTGGTTCAGAGAGAGTTTCTTGGGCTATCCAAGGGACTTGCCTGTCCCTCTTTAGACACTGAGCTGCCTCTCTTTCTCCACTGTCCCTACAGGACAGCTTCGGTCCAAAGACACCCCCCGCCCCCGGTGTCGGTTCGACTGGCTGGTTTTTGCTGAGCTCGTCGGAGCCCAGCAATTTCCCAGCCAGTCCCGCCGCGCTGCTTCCGGATTCTCCTTCCCCGCCCAGCTTCTCAAACGGAGGTTTCAGAGAATGAAAAAAGCATCACAAAAGAAGCTTCAGAAAAGAAGCTCCAAAACACAGCTTCAGAAAAGAAGCCCCCAAACAGAGTTTCAGAGGCTTTTTTTTTTCTGAAGCTCTGTTTTGGAGGCTTTCAGAGGCAGGAAAAGGTTTTTTCTGAATAGAGTTTCAGAAGTTTCAGAGGCAGAAAAAAAAAGTTAAAAAAAGCAAGGCACAGAGCTCACAACCAAGGAACCTGTTGCTAAAATTCACCTCTGGGAACAGCTGATTGGGGGTATTCCGGGATACATCTGCCAATCAGCTTTTTTCTTATTTTCCTTCCCAAAAACTAAGGTGCATCTTATACTCCGATGCGTCTTATACTCTGAAAAATACGGTATATCTTTTCTCATTGTAAATATTTACAAACAAAATTTGGAGCTCTGTATAGCCCTAGAAATCATATTTTCTGGTTCTGGCTTGGGTTTATTTAGCTTGCTCCCAACATCCATTGACAAAGGGAGCCTTGCTACAAACCAATGTGCCCATGCAACTTCTGCAGCTCCAGGGTAACACACTCAGCCCTAGTGCACTATGATCTTATGGGCATGTAACAATAGGAGCATACACCTCTACTGCTAATGTTCTGCTGAATGTTTGAACATTGATGTACTGCTATGCAAGATATTATAGGGCTGGGGAGGAGAGGGGCTGGTAAAATCTGATGTACTTGCTCTTTTAATCAGGGGAGAGTTTACAGTCAGTATCTAGCTCCTGAAATACCCATGATGTGAAATATGGCTCTTCTTGAAAGATCTATGTTCAGATGTGCTCATTATTAAAGAGTTACCCTGAAATTTTTAATCAGGCAATGGATTTTTTTTCCCCCACCTGACATTCAGCATCTTTCACCTGTCATGGAACACTCACAAAATTGAGCAAGTTTGTATAATAATAATTGCAGCAACCTCCGAAACGCTGGAATTATAGTAAGTGGAAGAGTGGGGAGGATTTCAATAAAAATTAAAGTAGCATCACCACTATTTTATTGCTCTGTGGAATGGTGCCTTTAGTCCAAGAAAAGGGCTGTTCTTAAAATGCATTTGTTGAATCAGGAATTTCATGTGAACAACAGTATTTGACTACATATGTTACAGACAGGCATATTTGCTCAGAACCGCACCAATCATAATCTGCAGGTGGAAAGCTAATCTGAAAGAAAAGATCAATGTACCTACTTTAAGAATGTACCAGAAGAAAACAGAAGCATGGTGCATGTTTTCCATACTTGTTTCCCCAAGACATTTTAACAGGACCTATGGGTTCTGCAGGCAAAATCATGTCACTTAATACCTACCAAAAAAGTTACTTGTGATAGTTCTCATAATTCAGCCAGTTGATCCCAAGCTCCATGCTGTTTTCAATAAATCCACTGAAGTCAGGAGAAGCTGTTCCTCCTCTGTGTAATAAACATTTAAACAGGCATGTAACTAAGGGACTAGGAGCTCATGTGGTTAGGACACTGTGTTGGGTTGGAGGTTTGCAAGCCCGTGTTCGAGTGATGCTGCATGGTGGGGTGAGCCACCATGGGCGTCCCCTGGGCAGTGATGATGTCCAGGGTTGGGTTCTAAACTTTTTACTACCGTTTCTGTGGGCGTGGCTTATTTTGTGGGCTTGATGGTCATGTGACAATTATTTAGGATTTAGCAGAGGTACTGGTCTACCAGACTTTTAACTGCTTGCAGAGCTGTACCGATCTACCCATTTATTTTTTGTAGGCACTGGTCTACCCATTTATTTTTGTGGGCACTGATCAACTCATGAATTTTTGCAGGCACTGATCTACTCATGTATTTTTTCAGGCACTGGTCTACTCATTTGTTTTCTTTTAACACTGATCAGCTGTAGGGTGGCCCTTTGAAGCCCCCTGGCAAGAGTTTAAACAGTTTTTTCCCCTCTAGCCATTAGCTGGGACTCTGGAGGCAGCAATAGATTGGGCGTGGGGTCAAATAAAAGGTAAGAATAACATGGGATGGTGTGGGGAGGCGCGGGGGGCAGGGAGGCAGAACTGGTTTGGTGATGTCATATCATCACCGCTACCGGCTCCGGAGAACTGGGCCAAACCGGGAGGAACCCACCACTGGTGATGTCACTAGCTAATCCTTTGAACCTGCAAGCACCTTAAAAGGTGGTGCTTCCAACACAAATGAGAACTAAGGAACTGTTCAATTAACTGGACTTCAGGCACTGCTCTTAAAAATACATACATAATGTTATAAATGCAAGCATGGGTAGCAGGTGCCACTTGGGTGACTCAATTACATTTTCATGTAGGCTTGACCCTGATACTTCTTCTCTTTGTTAATTTTATTAAGCACTGCTTCAGTATAATAAACCACCACTGAAGTCAGTGGGACTTACTTTGTGCAAAACCCTTTAGAGTTGTGCTGTTTGGCTGAATTTGATTCAGACTAAAATAATAAGAGTAATTGGATAATCATAAATATAGCAAGAGCACTTTTTCATCCACTGTTCCATTTTTAGCTCAAATGTGATTTTCCTTTCATATTTCAGTTTGACAAATCCATTTAAACCACAAATTAGTGCAGTGGGGAAAAAAAATTAAAAGTAGACTCTTTTTTTAATTGACACTGGCAAAACTTTTATCCAAGAACTAAATGTGGCAAGTTTACTATTAACACTCAGTAGTACACATAAGCCCAAAATTAATAGGCAATTCAATTTCCTTATCTTGAGATCAAAGTACTCTTCTTGTACCAATTCCCAGCACCTATACTTTATGGAAGAACGAAGCAGAAAACAGATGTTAATAAAGTTTTCTTCCCGTTTCCTTTTCTGAAAACACTCTTAAGAACATAAGAAGGGTCTGATGAGATGAGGAAAGATTGGATCTAACTCAGCTTCTTCTTTCCAACTACTGTAAATACCATTTGGAAGTAGGATGTGAACTATGTTTCTTCTCGTGTATTTCCAAAATTCTGGAAAAGTATCTATTGTGATAAATAGCCATTGAAAGATCTATTCTGCACTGTTCAATCCCTGTTAAAGCACACACCTAAACTACAGAAAATTAACTATATTCAACAAATCACCATTTATTCAACAGTAGATAGAAATCTGGAGAGATTGTTCTAATAATAATAACAGGAACAATAAAGTTTAATTAAAAATATAGAGATATGAAGAAGAATGATAGACTGCAGTGAGTCGCACAGGCAGTGTTCAGCCAAACATAAGCATTGAGAAGAGCCATTTTTCCACAGTGTATATAACAGCACTTTAATCTGCTGCGCCACCAAGCCTCTAATAAGGCCAATAAGTGTTTGGCCTTATTGCCATGTGCTCAAAAGCCCGATTGGGTTTATTATCAGGGGATGTCTTATTTTGGGGAAAACATGGTAGGAGCCTTCCAATACTTGAAAAGGGGGTAGGTTCGTTCTTCACAATGGTCAAGGGTAGGACAAGAAAAATGGGTGAAGTTTTACAGAGAGAAGTCCAGACCAAACAAGAAGGAATTTCCTGACTGTGAGAACTGTTAAACAGTAGAAGAATCTTTTTCCTGGACTTATGGATGCTCTATCACTGTAGGTTTTTAAACAAAAGTTGAATAGCCATATTTCTGAAATAGTCCTGGACAAGAATCTGGCTCAGAAGACCTCTAACGTCTCCTCCAACTTTGTGATTCTATGATTCTATTTCTTCTTTAATAGAAAAGATGGTTTCACTAAATAGTTTCAGTTAGATACTGGAGGTACTTTGCAGCAGAAAGCAAGTGTTCTAGTCAGTGCAGTTTCCAACAATCCATAGTCTAGTCAACTTCTTATAAACTGAGTTAATTGATGAGAGAAATCAGAAAATATTCTCAGCCATAGTCCTTGAAGCTCAAACAAATCTTATGTCTAAATAGGCCACTCTGTATTTGTCAGAATCACATTTAATCTTCACTACTGTCAAGCTATACTTTTTCCATCTTTGGGGATTTCTTTTCTTCACAACCAGAGGTTTTTGTTGGGATCACGAATGGGAAACTATCTGGTCCCAATGAAACCTTTCTCTCTCTGAGGTTCTTCAATATGACAACATTGTTCTTTAATAAATAAAACAAAAGAATTTCATGTTCACCACAGAACTGTATATTTTTTGACTGGTGGCTGAGGAGGACAAATTCGGTGCTGTCTTTCTGTCTCCATCATCACTTCCCTTCAACTACTATGGAAGGACAGCTGGCTGTAGGGCATATGTGCAAACCTTCCAAGATTTGTTTCTGGCATCTTCAGGTAGAGTTGGGGGACTCTATATCTGACTCTATATAGTAGACCAGCGGCTCTATATAGTACTAACTCTATATAGTAGACCAGTGGCCCCCAACCTTTTGGGCATCAGGGACCAGTTCCATGGAGAGAGGTTTTTCTGTGGACCAGAGGGGGCATGGTTTTGTGTGCTGCCTGCATCCCACAGATGGGGCTTTGCTTGTTTGTGCAGCCTAGTTTCTGGCATGCCACAGCTGGGTACTGGTCCACGACCTGGGGGTTGGGACCCCTGTAGTAGATGATATGAGCTTGATGGACCAATGGTCTGTTTCAGTAAAATGCAGCTTCCAATGTTTTCTACTTTCTTAAAGAATGAAGAGTCCCCTTCTTCCTGGTTGCCACTCAGCGGCAACAGCCAACAAGTACTATTTCCCATCACATCACCTACTGTTTTGAATAGTCCAATCTTATGCATGGTTATTCTGAAGTATGCCCCACTGGATTCATTTGGATTTATTTCCAAGGAAGCACATGTAGGCTTGTAGCGTTTAAGGCTGAAAAGATCTTCAGATTATCCAGCTGGCAACCCTCTGAGCTTTCTGAAGTGTTACAAAGGCAATGCAGAAACTTCTTTATAAAAGAGAAATATTCGCTATATGGCTTGTTCAGTTAACGGTATCGGTTTAATTTATATACTTCCGTAGGCCACAAGGAAGCAAATAAGTATCTTTCCCCCCCCCCCCCAAGAAAGTGTAATTCATGGTACCTTTGCAAGAAAAAAAAAACCCACATCTTATTTGGCAAGCATGTGATTTGTTGCATGTAACAAATCCCCTGTGTGATGCATAGCATATTATTTTTCTTCTAACTGATCCAAGTTATATACTGATTTCTTTCCATTGGACGAGAGATGTTAATATTTCTTTACACGTGTGGTTATGAGAGCAGGTGAAATTTGTTTAAACACCAAATACCTGCATGTCATACTTAATCCTAACCATGGGTTTGTGATATTTCACCCTGTCAATAGTTTCTTTTTCTGATTGCATGTATGACTCACATATTTTGTCAATTGTACTGATACGAATTGCAGCAAATGTGGCATACCATGAAATAATCCTGGGGTTAAGTGTTCTTTAGCATCTAAATAGCTTTTATTTGGTGATGTTTGGAATTTTTCTTTTTTTTAAATAATCATAAGCAATTCAGGCTGGGAGGAAAAACCCTTGATACTCATTGAACGAAAAGGTTACTTATTTGGTGATAAAAAGAATTCAAGACTGAAAAGGGTATATTTTTAATGTGATAATTAAGTAGAAATGTAAGGTCAGAAAGCAGGCCTAGATCCTTAAAGCTCTCTCGGTTATGGCTAATGCTTTTTAAAGTTTCAAAGAAAATGACAGACAAATAGAAGTTGTAATTAACTTAGCCTTATGAAACTACACCTCCCAGAGTCCTCCAGAGTCCTTCATAATCATCAAGCATGCTAAGAACTTCATTTGCCCCTGTGATCGTTTCACACCACTTTGCACGTAGTTTCATCCAACGTGGCATACAAGAGCCTCCCTTAGGTCTTTCAGATAAAAACTGTCTTAAACATGTTATTATTTAAATACCAAATGTCAGTGTGGCTGCTCTAAAGAATTTTAAAACTAGGTCTTGAACTGACCCAGGTTCAATTCTTCAATAACCATGAGTGACTTTAGAATTCCAGAGGCAATTATCAACACAAATAAGGCTATTTATGAAGTAAATAAGACTCAGACGTAGCGATAAAATGGGGAGAATGTGTACAGTGCCTCAATTAGGGAAGTTGAATCTATATAGATCAGTTCTTTTGCTGTCCCAATTAGTAACGTGGTAATTAGAATAGCTTTTTTTAAAAAAAAACAGTTTTTCAAATCTGTATGTTTTCATTCTTACCCTAATACCCTCAGTTTTTGCATGTTATTTTCCCTAACGTATCTCATAGTTTTGAATATAACTTCAGTGAATTCTTTTTATATATATATTCCTGTGTTGTGCTTTTTACATATTAATTCCACATGTGAGCTTTTAAAACGTAAATTTTGTACATGTAAATGCTTTATTTTTAAATGTAACCATATCGGGGTGTTAGCTTTTTTTACAACTTTCAGAAACACATTCTTTTTTTAATTTTTTGGCATAAAATTCTGAGTGGAAAAGAATTGCCTTTCATTTATTCCTGATAAGTGACAGCAAAGCAACAGAACCAATTTTTAATGTTCATATTGTTCTTTTTTTAGGACAGATGCCTAAAGTTCATATTTTTCCACTAAATGTAGCATTTTCTGGATCCTGGAAAATGAATATTGCTTTGTTTCTGGCTTGGGCTTCTTGAGTTTTGATCTCAGACAATATGTTTTCCCTGTTAGTTTTTGACAGAATGAAGATTCAGGAAGTTAATATGCAATAACTGAATCTCAAATGATTTGTTCCGGTAGCTCAAGGCCATTCTCTATTAATGGAATATGTTGCCCATTTTTGCCTTTATGTTTAAAACTTCCAAATATCGTATATGCAGTCATAGGTTACATTTTAATGCTCCCTCCTGCCATAAATACATTGCTCAATATAAGCAAACAAGAAATATTGTTGAAATCCTTTTGTGAAAATCAGAAAAGCTCTCAACGACTTATATATTTATGATCCAATATGAACCATTTCATAAAGTTTTCCCTTTCTAAACTATTAGCAGCAAACATTCATCATTGCATGGCCTTAAGTTGCTTGAATATCATGCTTGCTTTTTTGTGTCTCCCCTTCTCTCCAGTACCAACTTGAGAAAAAATCACCCTGGAGATTTCTGGCGACACAATGGCATCAGTGGATCATCTTCTGCACAGTCCTGGTTCTCATGATCAGCACTCCGTTCCTGGTCTACCAGATGATCATTGCATTTAAGGATCCCCCGCCAGGTCTACTTTTCAACGTAGCAGCCATCTGTTTTGGAGCACTCACAGAGATACTTCTGACCAAGTGAGTGTGGAAATAGAGTCTGTGTTTCTTGTTGCTTTTTCTGTCATGAAGATAATCAAGGTTGTCTGGCCTTTGAAAAAAATGGGTGGCCTGCAGAAGACCCATCTTCACTCTGATAAAGCTGAGGGCACCACTGGCTGAAAACTCAGAGATTCTAGCCTCCAAATACAGGTAGTCCTCAACTTACAACAGCTTGTTTAGTGACTGTTCAAAGTTACAACATCACTGAAAAAAGTGACTGATGACCCCTTTTCACACTTGCAACCATTGCAGCAACCCCATGGTCATGTGATCAAAATTCAGAAGCTTGGCAACTGGAATGTATTTATGATGGCTGTAGTGCCCTGGGGTCCTGTGATTCCCTTTTGTGACCTTCTCACAAGCAGAGTCAATTGAGAAGCCAGGTTCGCTTAACAACCGTGTTACTAACTTAATAACCGCAGTGATTCACTTGATAACTGTGGCTAGAAAGGTCATAAAATGGGGCAAACCCCACTTAACAACTGTCTCATTTAGCAACAGAAATGCTGGGCTCAAATGTGGCCATAAGTTGAGGACTAGCTATATGTGGAGAGCACTAAGTTGGAAATAGTTACTGCATAAATGTAGTTAACAGTTTAAACCCTTTTCTTCCATAGCCTTTTTGAGAATGATTAGTTGTGCATCTTATACAACAAGATGCCTACATACTATGATATGTCCGCCATAGCACTCTTCTTGTCTTTTCTATGAAAGTCTGCCCAACAAAGAATAATATTTCAGATTAATATAGTTACCTTTAAGCAGTGGTGAAATCTAAAATTTGTGGATGTGGCTTGGTGGGGAGGTAATGTGACTGGATGGGCGTGGCCAATTTTCTTTTTTCTTTTAAAACTATTTTTTCTACAACCTCTTCAGCGAAAGCATGTAAAAAAATGCTTTCAAAGGGCTCTGACGATCCCAGCAAAGTTGTCTGATCGGCAGAGGCTTTTTTTCTTTTAAAAGCCTCTGACGATCAGGCAACTCAGCTTGGATCGTCAGAGGCATTTAAAAGGAAAAAAAGCCTCTGCCGATGAGGCAACTCAGCTGGGATCATCAGCTGATGATCCCTTTGGAGATCCCAGCTGAGCTGCGTGATCATCAGAGGCTTTTTTTTTAACTTTTAAAAGCATTTTTTAGGCCGAAGAGGTTGTAGAAAAAATGCTTTTAAAAATTAAAAGAAAAAGCCTCTGATGATTGTGCGGCTCAGCTGGGCACGGGGGGGTGGGGTAGGCAGGGATTTTTGCTACCGTTTCTCCGAACCACCCGCCTCCATCGCTACCAGATCGGGCGATCTGGTCCAAACCTGGAGCATTTCACCCCTGCCTTTAAATCTGTAGAGATTCTCAGTCATCCAGGTCGTGGTTGTCCCAAATGTGCTTTTTTAGGAGGCAACTGGACTTTCTTGTTTTGTCTTTTGAAGGCATTTCACTTCTCATCCAAGAAGCTTCTTCAGCTCTGCCAGGATAGTGAGAAATGGAAGGATTTATATATACAGTAGCTGTCTGCAAGGAATATAAATCCTTCCATTCCCCACTATCCTCTCAGAGCTGAAGAAGCTTCTTGGATGAGAAGTGAAATGTCTTTGAAACAAAAAACAGGAAAGCCCAGTTGCCTCCTGAAAAAGCACCTTTGGGATATAGTTACCTTTGCTATACAAAACCTACTTTCTTTTTTTCTTATTCCAGTTTCTGACTAGCGAAGCACATTGAAGAAAATATAACAAGCAATAAAATGCCAGTTGGCTTCCCCTCAGCTAAGCACAGGGTTAAATCATATGACCAGCCGTGTGTCTAATTTGACCTTTAGTTAATTATGTGATGGGCAGTTTCCAAAGTAATACCAGGTTTGTCCTTAAATCTGTAAATGGCCATGGTGCATATTTGAATATGAAATGAAAAGTGGAACATATTTTTTAAAGTCTATATAGATTATGGATTCAGGGCCTCGCCCAAAACCACATTTGAATCAACAACACCTCACTTAATTCCTCCAAAGGCAGCTGAGGCAGTGATGGTCAAATGGCAAAAATCCATGTTGTGGTTTGTAATGTGACTCTTGAGAGAGGGCTGGTGTTTTGTTTTGTTTTTTCTTTTATTTGTTGTAATTCTTGACGTGCTTCTATACAAAACTTCCATCTTTTCCCAACTTGGGTTAAAACTGAATCTTTGGACTAAGGTTCATCCATAATTAAACCCATCTTCCTTTCCATTTCTCTCAAATCAACCGACCCCATGTTGACACAATTATCTTGAAGCTGTGATGGTCACTATTAAAATGTTGACATTTACTGTTTGAAACTAATTTATGTCACTGTGAAATTGTAGGTATGCCCTGTAAATAAGTGTCACTAACATGAATTATCTTCAGACATTTAATGTCAGCATTTTAATGATGGGACACTCTCTCTGGTTGGTGGCTGTAATTTAGCTGCTGAGGAGCCAGAGAAGAAGTAGGGTCAGACCTTAATGAAGTGGTTAAACTAGTGAAGAACGAAGGAAAGTAGAACACAAACTGAAAAAGGTGGCACTAGGGGAAAAAATGAAATCCGGTGACATAATTTTCAGAAAGTACTCTAAATTTAAATAAGCATTTTGGCATATTATGTATTCCCTCTGGGAAGCACAAAAGCAAGAAAATGCTAATTGTATTTAATTCCCCTTGACTTCTAACCTTTTTAATCTGTTGTGTTGCTAGTTCAGTATTGCAAATCTGGCTGCTTTATATTACAATACAAACATATGTATTGAGTCATTCCAGAAAGCCTGACATTTCAAAAACAAATATGAGAAAAGAGTGAGGTTGAGCTTTTCCTTATTTTAAAGCAATTGGTTAGCTTCTGTCTTAATTTGGGTCTATGGGAGCTGGGACAAAAGAATCATTAAAAGTAACATATCATCTGAAAAAAAAATGCAGCAAAGCAGCTAAATATCAGCCTTACATTTTTTTTCCTTTTTCCCAGTAGTTTGGGGCTAGGGATTGTTTTGTTTTATTTTTTTAATTTCTCCATAATATAATACCAATTGGAAAGTTGCCCAGGGACTACTAACCCATTAGCAAATTAAGAATCCGCTTTTAATAACACAGAACTTGTAAATAATGCATTAATTGACTAGCTTGAAAGTTAGCTTGAATGCTAGAAACCTAGGCTGTAAATGTATCGTGAAAGAACGATGAAGGTTGACTTAGCTGCACAATGATCGGAACAGATTAAATATGACAGTTGATATTTGCAAAAATGGGGAGCTAATTGGAGGACACCTGCAGCTGTTTTCCAACCAAAACAACAGAAGCCGAAGATGTATTTAATTGAAGTGTGTCACATTTTTATTTGGGCCCAGTTTTTTGCCTTCCTTGGGGTGTTCTGTGCATGTTGGGTTTGTTTGTGCTATACCTCTGTCAGAACATGAGCCTAAAGAAGCAACAAGCATCTCTTTGACCACTTGTGGCTTCTCTCAGTGTTGCAACTTGTGATGTAAAGAGTGAGTATGTGGATCCCGTTTACTGTTTACTGCCTACACAATATGCCTACACAATATGATTCAGATGCAGAGATATTTATAATGTTTGATTGGGAGCCATCCAGAGTTTATTATAAGATGGGCGGCTCTATAAATGTTTTAAATCAATAAATAAATCAGAAGGAGGCTTGAATTCTTAGAAATATTTGATCCTTTCCTCTGCTGTTTTCTTCATTTGCCTGTAAAAAAAATCTCATAAGGTACTGCTTGGCTTTTGTAAAACTTATTTTAAGGTGCCACACAGAATAAGAAATTTTACATTTTTATTATATTGTTCCTATGCTACTGAGAAATCTCCTTTCTTTCTGCTTTTAGAAAATATACATTTTCTTTCATTCAGTCGTTGAGTGACTGTTTTTAATATTTTATATACATTTCCAGAGGAACAGATCGATCAAGTCTCTTGCAGCAAAACTACCAAAGGTTCTTATGGCAACTTTATGATGAGCAAATTTTTTATTGTCTAAACTTTCACAGATGAAGTAAATTGTGTTACATAATAATCACTTAAGTCAGTGATTCTGAAATTGTGATTCAAGAATCATTGGTGGTTGACAGAAGTCCACCAAGAATTCACCACATCCTTCCCTGAAGTCATGGCCATCTCTGTTTTATCTCCTCTGGGTCTTCACTGACATTTGCCTAGCTCACTTAGCCACTGCCTCCCCTGGTTTACCACCAGGTAGCTAACCAGGCTAAAGCTGTGTCTTCTCCCAGCTCATGTAGCCCTCCCTTCACCCATCAGCTTGCTAGTCAGAGCTAAAGGTTCTTGTTCCTCGTTTGAGAAAATGGATCAGTTCTTGAAATATACAAGTGATTAATAGTAACGTGAGCACTGAAAACTGAAAATAGCAAACAGATCATGAGGGCATAGCATAAGTGTCCATACTGAACTAAAAAGTTGCTGTGTTCCTATACCAGGAATCCCAAAAGAAGCATGCAATAATGACAATGGTTACCTAAAAATGGAATTTCATTTTTAGGTAACCTAGCTTCTTTATATTCAGAGATTTTTTACTAAAGATCATTTGTGCTAAGGGTTGTTATTATAAAATGCATACATAAAACAATACCTGAACAAATATGTTTTTATTTGGAATAATAATTCATTTTAAATGTCCTTTAAAAATAGAGCTGATAGGAAGGTAAACACAGATGTACCGGTAAATATGATTATTAATGTATTCACCAAAAAACTAGATTTCCCACATTCTTAAACATAGGGAAGAGATACTTGTTTTACTGTGTGAATCCCAGATTTTCCAGATTTTCTTATTTAGTGGCCTATGATTACAGAAAGTTTGAGAAACACTGATGTACTGTATGCAATGATGTATTTGTAAATTATTAAGATGCCACAAAAGTCTTTGTTGTTTAAATAAATTTGTAATCCACCCAAAGAATTTAGGTTACTAGATGAATTTGAAATATAATAAATTATACTTAATAGCAGTAACTGAATTTCAAATTTATCCTTGGGAACATCTTGTAAACAGATTTTAAATTCAATTATTACTAATATTAATTATGTAATCCTGAATGTGTAGTTTACTAAATTGTATGGTATCATTGGTCCTGACATTAATTTTGCTGACCCACAAATATGCAAGATAGCTTTGACAAAATCTCTCAATTGTAATATTAATGATAGAACATATATTTTGCTTGTCGGTGATCTTAGATTTAGGAATCCCTTAAAAACTCCAATCTAAGACCCCTCAGACAGTGGAGACTAGGGGTTGGCATCCTACAGCCCAAGGCAGAATGTGGCCTACCACCCAATATTATTTGGCCCATGGTCCTAAAAAGAAATGGATTCATCCAGCCTGCAAGAGAGAGGAAAATAATGCTTGTGCCCTCCTCAATTGTCCATTTTAGCCATTTTGATGACAACTTCACCAGCCAGCTCAACAAGCAAAACAACAAGTCCATCAAAAGGGCAATGGCAGGGCCTCTGACTCCTCCAGAGAAGAAAGTCGCCAACCTCTGGTGTAGTTGTTCCAATGATTGATTCAGTATTCATAACCACCCCTGATAATTTCATTTATACAGCAGAATGTCTCATTCTGCTTAAGGAATGTGTATATAAATAGCCATTTTAATCCAGTGATTTCTTATAAGCATTCAACTGCCTTTAAGAAATGATAGAAGTGTGTTTCAAAACTAAATTAAATAATTAAGTATATAACCATACTGCCAGGTTGCTCCATTGGGAGCAATCCATCAGCCATTTCTGGAAGGCAGAATATTTTGTCCTTTGTTTGTAGCCCACTGCAAATGCAACTTATGTTTTCCTGCTCAAAAAATGCTGAAATTAGTGTTTTCCAATTTGAATCAGCTCAAATATTATGGTCTGGTTGGTGTGTTAATCTTTCTTCCTTGGCAAACTCTGAAGTTTGATTGGTTACCACACTGAGAGAGGAATACCCCATCACCTGGACTGATGCTCTTTGCCTTCTAGCTCTCTAATGTCTGTTGTAGCTATTGATATTAGGGGCTTGGTGGATTTGCTAGAGGAGCCAAGAACCACCGGTTTGAAATCCAGCAGAAACATTTTTTTAAATTGTTATTTCTCTTTCTTTGAATTAACTGCTTTTCAGTTGGAACTTTTTTTCTTAGTTCCATTGTATCATCACCATCATTGTTGTTGTTGTTGTTGTTGCTGCTGCTGTTGTTCATTCTTAGTAGGTTTGGGCTTAGCAGTCCTTCTACTTTAAGTGATTGGAAGACTGATGAAATGGTGCACCAGTGGATTTGGTACAAATAATAAAGCAGAGAAGTAGGTAGTTTCAGGAAGAAGAAAAACCGTAATAATTAAAACATTCTGCAAGGTTTGAAATAGGTGACATTCTGCATTCCAGATAAAGGGTACAACCACTATATCACTAAGATTCTTCTGCCCCCCCCCAAAAAAAACCCCCACCAAAAAACAACTACTGTACAAGAGTTCTTTTTAAGCCAAATGTGGGAAAATGTGTAAGACAGGGATTTTTATTTTAAAGCGAAATTATTCCAGCATATGTGTACATCTTGATGCCTTGACCTTGAATAATTAAAGTATACATGTTCAGCCAGACCACCCACAGATAGGAAAGCTTAGTGTTAATCTCGGTGGAAATATTTTGCAAGGCTAAAAAGGAATGAATATATATTAAAGTTCATAACTGGCACAATAGAAGTCTATGTTCCTACCTTAAACTAAAATAAAACAGTAGACGAAAAGATGTTTAATATCCTTTCTGGGAAAAGAAAAAGTCTAGTTCCAGTTTTATTCCCATTACTTGAGATAGACTCATCATCATCCTCACAGTTATTGCAGTTATTGCTGTTGTAATTATTATTGCTATAACATTGTAAACTCTAAAGCCTGTACACCTTTCTAGGCATTCTTGCTGTCAAGAAGGTAGCATCCATAAAGTAGGAGTGGGCAGGCCAGAAATGATACTGGAAACCATCATTTATAAATTTTGGCACAAAATATGTAAAAAAAAGAAGAAACTCTAGTTTTTGAACTTTAATAGTTAGAGTGGTACCAGATAAGAAGCACTGAGAGTGACTTTGCTAACAAGAATGCATTCTATGCCTCATCGAAAATAAGATTCTGAAGATTCTGTATTGCATGCTTTCCACAATGGCTAGAAAACTGATATAACCTGATGTGTCATTCTGTCTTTGAGATGCAGATTCAAAAATACATACCTTTAGTAAAATTCATAGGAAAGATTTTAGTCTTCTTTATTGGGGAGAAGCCTGCTAACGTAAGTAAAAGAATCCATGCATTAGCGTAGTTACCAAATGTTTGACCTATAATTTACAAATAGCAACTGCCATTTGAGTGTAGTTTTATAGTGCCCCAAATCCAATCTGAGCTGGTCCATTTTACTAGGGGTCAATTTCATGTCAAGCATATTCTATTCTACAGCAGTCATTTAGCCATATAGGGAACATATGGCGCGGTTCGTAAAATTAGAATATGGCATCACTTCTGTTCCAATCCTGGCTAGTATAGAGTTGGTTTGGCAGTGGATTTTTGTTGCTTTGCAACAATGGCCAACAGATATTAGCAGTTTTAACTGCATATTCAACATACTGGCACTAAATCTGACTTAGCTATGGCAATGAAAAGTCTACCTTTGCCTTTATCAGAGATTCTACCAAACAACAGATCGTCGACTTCTTCAACTTAGAAATAGTTATTATTTGATGATTGTGTAATTTGATAATCAGTGAATGAATAACCAAACCGTTCTAGATATAATAATGCAGAAGTTGCCCTTGCATTTTTCAATGCCTTCTTCCACAGGAGTTTAAAATCTTTTGCCTTTTTAGTTAGCACCTCTTTACAGATAGTCCTCACTTAGTGGCTGCCCTGTGTAGCAACTGTTCAAAGTTACAATAGCAGTGAGAAACGTACTTAATGGCCCTCCTTGCACTTACAATTTGCACTTTATGACTAGAATTGCAGTGTTACCACGGTCACATTGAAATTCAGGTGTGACACAACTGGCAGGTGCATTTTTAAAAAAAAAATATTTATATTTATTAAGGAAGGAAGGAAGGAAGGAAGGAAGGAAGGAAGGAAGGAAGGAAGGAAGGAAGGAAGGATTAGTTAAATAATATATAAATTATTTCCAAGCTTTTTTTCAATATTTAATTACTATCTTATTAACCTTCCTCCCTCTAAAATGTTATGCAAGATCCTTAACCCTGTCATTTAATTCATGTATTTCTTAATCTTCAAATCCATAAATCATCATTTCATTTCATTTCTTCCTTCTTTCAGCAAAATATCCATTAAGCCTTCCAGTCTTTCGCAAACATTTGTGCTGGTTTTTTGTCTCACCAAACAGGTTAGTTTTGCAACTGGCAGGCACTTACACAGTGACAGCATCCCACAGCCACAATATTGTGTGCTCCACAGCTGGCTTCCAACCAGCAGAGTCAATGGAGAAGTCAGCACTAAAGTCACAGTCGCATGCCTCAACAACTGCAGGTGATTCTCCTAATGGCCCCAGTGGAATTGATGTTATAAGCCTAGCATAGTCATGAGAATTTTTTCACTTAGTGACTGCATTGCTTAGTGATGGAGTTGCCTGTCCTAATTAGGGCATTAAGCAAGAACTATCTGTAACTTCTAAGATAGTTAAAAATAGCCAGTAATCTATTCAAAAGTCCTCCAAAGTAGCAGTGTTACACTAATCTCCATTCTTTTCCCCTTTATTTATATCAAAGTTACTTAATTTACTTGTAGGATATATTAATAAATGATCTAGCTACCTATCAGTTTTAATTTACATAATATCCATTTCCCCCACATTACATCGGAGTAGAGAAGGCATTCAAAAGAAGTGCATAATAAGAAAAATAGGGCTTCCTAGTATTTTGATATAATTAAAATTATATATTATTCCAGGGATGTCAAACTGGCGTCCCGTGGGCCAGATGCATCACGCGCAGGCCACGCCCACCTTGGTTCCGCAAAGGCAAAAAGCATCACGATATGCCACGTGATGTGGTCGAGTTTAACACCCACGATTACTCACTGAGCATATCTTAATTAGAAGGGAGAACAACTTACACAAGTCTGTATGAACAAACAATTCCAACAATCTTTTTTTCCCCTCATCCTCCACATAACCTTTTCTTTTCTCCAAAATGTATGTATAGACTGATGGTTAATTTCTGCGGCGTCCATTAATGATAAACATCATGTCTTTTTGGCTGTCATCAAAATATTGTTTATTAAGCAACTACACTTTCTTCTGCTGTCTAGGTTTAGGAAGTTAGGACTTAATTACAGTTTGGCTCTTTTGCTTTTATTAAATATAGTTTAAATAAACTGCAGATTCCCAATTTTGTCATTATACAAACCATAGTAAATGGACTCTTGGTCTCCACCTCATGGAAGAGAATGAAAACAAGGTTTCACATAGTACAAAACAAGTTTTTCTTGTCACATCTGAACTGAGCCTATAAATGTGCTATTAAAAACCAGCAACAATCTGGCCTCATTCAAAAGAAAATAAGTAGCTCTTAAGTCTCATTCAAATTTAAATGCAAGTTACTTACTTTAGTTTGAGATCAGTATGTGGAGGGAAGTCCCTTTATTGTGAATGCACTAATAACTAATTTATGCAAACACTGTTAGGAATTTCAGTTCCTGGTTTTTGTTTTTTACATTTCGTGAATTTAAAAACATAACCCGTAACATCCCTAATTCAGAAAAGCACTTTTTAAAAAAATCTTCTCTGTACAACCCAACCTTACAAAATGCTTCAGGCTAATGTTAAATCAAAAGGCCAATCTGTGCATTTGGTCAATCTTTTCAGCTGGGTTAATGTCAGCTGATAGCAGAAGAAGAGACACTATTTATTTTATAAAACCCTGAGAATGAGAAACGACTGTGTGAACCAAACTTTGCTCTTATGTAAATATGATTACAAGAGGGAAATACTTATAAGCATTTTATTGGTAAAGAACTGGGTTTTTCTCTGTTGTAGCTTCACAGTAGTAGAAGTCCCTTCCCAGGGAAAATATGCTTTATATTCTGTTTTTGTCCGCATGATTTCCCTAACCATTCTGCTAAGGACTCACTTATAAAAGAGAAGCATAATTATTTTACTCCCTGATTTTATTCATTAAGTATAAGTGGATTTGTTAAACATGATATATTGTTTGCGCTACAGATTTCTCATTAAAAAATAACAAACAGACTTAATGTGCTTACTGTCAGTCTTCGCAGGTAGACTAGACAGAAAACACAACTAGGTGAACTAATTCTATTTTATTGTAAGGCTACATTAATGATGTATCTGAGGGACCATTTCTTGCCGGTCACATCTTGCCCATCAGAGCAAGGAGGCAGGGAATGCTGCGGGTCCTATCCCCAAGGAAGATACACCTGGTGGGACCCAGAAGAAGGCCCTTCTCCGTGGTAGCTCCCTCTCTCTGGAAGATCATTCCCCCAGAGATTAGAACAGCCCCCACTCTAATTCTCTACCAGAAGGCACTGAAGATCTGGTTCTGCCAGTAGGTCCGGGGAACCCAAGTGGGATGGAGCCCATTAAATGGCTTGTGTGATTGGCTGTCGCTGGGGTGGGAGGTGATTTTATTACATGAATTTATTTGATTTTTTTATTAATTTTACTGTTTTTAAATGTAGTTTTTACATTCTATAAGCTGCCTTGAGTCACCATGGGCAAATAGGTGGCAATATAAATTTAATAAATAATAATGATTACAGAATCATACAGATTTGAAAATACAAATCTCCAACCATCTTCATTTTAGTCAAAGAAGCTAGGAAAGGTCCCTGCAGGCTATTGCTGTCTCTAACCTGATAGCTCGCTAGGACCATCTCTTCTCTCCATCTCCCAAGGTCTTTCTCATATACCATTACATCTAGTTGTGCCCCCTAAAAATTGGAAAAAACAAAAGAAATTAATTTTGGCTGTATCATAATTTTGGCTGTATCCTAGTGATATCATCCTACATCTGCATACTCCAGAGGTTTGCTCAACATAGATTTGCTTGACCCTTCTGTTCCCATTTTGGTTTCCTCCTTAATTTACTTTGGTGAACACAGAAGTCTTATTTCTTTAAATAGTGAATTACCATATTTGAAGCAAACATGGTTACAGAACCAAATGTTTTCTTAGCAGGTGTATCATAACACAAATGTACTGTATGAATGTTGAAAAATTTTACCAATGGATTTAAGAGAGGAACATGTTTTTTAAAAAATCACTTGCAGAGATCACTTCAGAACTGGATGTAGGTGATTTAATGTTTCCAGTAAGATGCAAGTAAACAGAGAATTGGGGTTATGCTGAACTTTTCATAAGAGCTATTCAAACATTTCCTCTTGAATAACTCAAGGTGTTGATTATCGTGATATTTCACTTAGCTGAAAAAGTGCCTTTTGCTATGTGGAAATGCATGTCTACCAGAAAGTCTGCCCATAATATGAAATGATTGTAGCACATAGACATCTATGCTTTGTGAGCTCAGTTATCCAATTCTTTCAATTAGCAACAACTTTTTTTTAATTGCTGTGGTGTTTCTCTTTGATATCAATAGCACTTTGATTTATATTCCACTTCACAATGCTTTACAGCCCTCTCTAAGAGGTTTACAGGGTCAATATATTGCCCCCCAAAACCTGGGTCCTCATTTTACTGACTTTGGAAGGATGGAAAGGTGAGTCAACCTTGAGCCAGTCAAAATCAAACTGCTGGCAGTCGGCAGAATTAACCTGCAATGCTGCATTCTAACCACTGCACCACCATGGTTATGCAGTGCTTACATTTACAACTTTGTGTATGTGAAGTTTCTGTTGGGTATTATCAGTGATGGGATTCAACCAGTTCACACCACTTCGGGAGAACCGGTTGTTAACTTTCTGAGCAGTTTGGTGAACTGGTTGTTGGAAGAAATCATAAGGGCAGAGAACCGGTTGTTAAATTATTTGAATCCCACCACTGGGTATTATTAGATCATCTTTTGGTTGTTAAAGTGAACATTTTAGATATATTACCAAACATTCCCCTCCCACATAGTTTTGGAAACAGAAAACAGAAAGACACTTTTAAAAAGTATGTTTAATGAATGAAGTCTTCCTGAAACTTGATTCCTCTGGTTTCACTACCAGAAGTAAGAGACCATCTCATCTTTTCTGGCATTATATAATCCAGGGGTCACAGAAGACTTATAGTTGGCTCACATTAGGTGTTGAAAAAGTTCAGCAATGAGCTAATGAGAGTTGGAGTTCTTTTGTGGTTAGAAGGAACTGGTGGTTTTACATAGAGGCAAAATTCCAGCAGATAAACCCCATTAATTGCTAAATATTGTTCTAAGTAAACTTATATTGTTAATTCTTGCTTTTTAATTAGGGGATGGGAAATATTAAATCTTCAACAAAGGCATGCTTTTTCCCAGCTATGAAATATAAATTAGAATGAAGTAAGCATGGATAAAAACAAATAAAAACCACTCTGATATTAGAAAACATGCTCCTGCCTTATGTTCTAACTATATAACTACATTTAGTTATTCTAAATATGGGAGGGAGGGAGGGAGGGAGGGAGGAAGGAAGGAAGGAAGGAAGGAAGGAAGGAAGGAAGGAAGGAAGGAAGGAAGGAAGGAAGGAAGGAATCTAAGCAGTTTGGTAGTACAAATCTGTACTACTTACAAATCTAAGTAGTAGATTTGTTCAGACATAATAGCAAGCTATGATAAAAACAATCCTGAATTCACCCAATTGTTGCTCCCCACACATGTTGATTAGTAACCCGAAATACCGACATTCCAAAAGAAATGCAGGCAAACTTCAGTTGTACTTGTTTGAAAAATAGCCATGCAAACCAGAATAAAGCCTAATTTGTTATCTTGGTTGGAAGCATTCATGGCACCGTTTCCTATGGGTTAAAATAATACCACTGGCATGCTTTCATGGGTCTTTAGCATATTATTTCTTTTATTTTAATAATTGGCAAAGGAAAGCTTTGTTCTTTGGCAATTGTTAAAAGAACAAATACTATTAAAAACAGTTAGGGAGGGGCTGTGCCATAAATACCCATGCCCTAGTCGTGAAAGACTTTATAATGAGGAAACCCAGTTACAGTATTTTGAATTGTAGCCAGAAGCCAACTGGTAGCTAGTGTGGCTTGCAATGGGTCATGGGACATGGGCAAACCAAGGTGTGTTTATAACTCCTTATGCTGCTTCATCTTTCAATTCTGCTTTTGCAGTCTGACTCACTAAGGCACATCTTTTACAGCCTATCTCTGTTACATCAGAGAGATTAGCATCACTGGGAGGGCAATGTCAAAATGAAATTATATTTAATAAAAATGTCTTTTTGTAAGCATGCATTTCCATTAGATAACTTAAAGCTGCAATCTCATATGCATTTACCTGAAACTCAGCTCTGCTATTATAAGTAGTAATTTCTATGGGAAGGCTGCCTGAGTTACTTAATTTTTTTTTTTTTAATAGATCCACTATCAGAATAGAAGGAAGTTAAGGTTAGCTGGAATGGTTTAATTGCAATTGGTACTATTTAATTTAGATGCATCCTGCAGCTGCTAATGAAGTTCTTCAGCCAGTTTCAGTTTGCAGAAACAATCCTTAAATTGAGGCAAACCAAGTATCTTAATTTGTATTGCTTAAACTGCAAGGCTGAAAGTTGTATTGATATGTGAGTATTTGTATCATAACCCAGTGAGAAGTATGAGTTTAAAATGATGCCCAAACCATCTTCTCTTGCCGGACTGCAGTATAGTTTAATCTTCTGCAATTCACCTTCAATTGTCCTTGACCAGCAATCAGACGTAGAAAGTCACCTAATACCAAATCAGAACATGAGTTTTAGACTTCTTACTCTGGCATTGAGTAAGAGACCATTGGATGTGAAATGACTCTTTTACCACTGACTCTGAGTTTGCTTACAACTATGGAGCCTGACACAAAGCAGTTTCAATATTCTTATGGTCCTGCTTTTTCTTTGTAACTAAATAGGCCCAAGTCTGCAAATAATGCTATAACAGCCATGAAGAAATTTATCCAGGAATTTCTGGAAGAGATAGACAAACACACCATGGCCATTACCTGTTTCCATACCTTTTCAGCCAAAAGTACTTATGTGTTTAATGTTTTAAAAGGATACCTTAAACAGCCGTATCACGTTTCCTTCCCATTTGCTAACCAATATCTGAAACAGGTTGAATTTAGCTCATGGTGCCTGTGCAAACCATATGTATTTGTACTGCAAATGAGAGGCGTAATAAATTGAGTTAAGGACAGAGAGTCAGCTTGAACTCTGGAAATGTTCCTGCTTTGGGGGGTTTAAATTAGACCTTTGCGGTGTTATTGAAGGCATATTTTTAAGACAGGATATTTTTGTTTTTGCTTCTGAAATATTCATACCCCTTTGCATTATTCGGGAAGCAAGGTACAATTTTCCCCAGCAATAGCCTATGATCTGCCAGTCTCCTGCTGTCCATTGTCATTGTGTCTCACAGCCCACAGTGGCCTGAGGTGCAGCTGGCACTCAAGGACCCCCCTCCCATGCCCATAACTCTGAAACAACATGACATCTTAACCTTTATAAACATTCCTTCACAACAGCATTTAAAAACACCCAAATCTTGCCTGACCTTTACATCTTAGTGGAAGGTGATTTTTTTTTATTATTATTTTTAAATTGATGTTGTAATATTCCCACCCACATCCCGCCATTGCCCCCACTGCCAGTTGTGGCATTTTTAAGGTACTTCAAGAGGAACTTTGCTTTACCTTTCCCATCCTGTTTCAGACCAATCATTAATCATGAAGGAAAAACACTCCAGACTTTTTGCCTGACTTCATAATGTTGGGTTTTTTTTTTTATGTTTCTGACATTTTCTATCTATGAGCTGAAGGGAAATTCTTGTCTGTTTTCATTTAGAATCTGCTGGGTTGCTGTTTGATTCTAGCTTGACTTCCTCTTCAACTCGCTTGCTTTTTCTTTTTCCCGCAAAGGAGTGTACTGCTACTGAATATTGAAATTAAAGACACTTTATGGGAGTATCAGCAAAACTGTTATCAAAGATATTGCTCGGGGGGGGGGGGGGCTCTGTTGTTTGCCCATACAACTCTGTCGTAAGACTTTTTGATATTTATTTGTTAGAGAGGTGGGTTGTTTTGGAGAGAATTACTTGCTAGTAAGTGTAATGAAGTATTTCAATAGCAACATGTGTCTTCCTTTCCTAAAGTTTAAGCAAAATTATTTTAGGGAAACAGCAGCTCTGGCAAACACTGTCTGTAGTGGTCATTACTTTTTCAAAGTACATTATAGTCATGATTGCTTTTTCAAACTACATTATAGCTGTGAAGTAGAGCTTCTATGGGGAAAAACGAATATTGCATTTATTACTGTAATTCTACATTCATAAAATATATTTCAGAGGAGGAGGAATTTACACAGGGGGTAATGTGATTTTCCCCTTTATCCATTATTTATAACTGCTTAATCCAGGTGCTGTCAGTTATTTTTTTTTTTATATTCTCCAGTTTCACAGCTACAAAACACTTCAGCATTTCTAATTTATTTCTGCTTACTATACAGATGTTCTCAATTGTGTTCCTAACTACATTTCAGATGTTATTATTGTTTTTGTTTGTGTCAGCGTGCATGCTGAAGTGCACAATACACAATTGTCGGGACTTTAGAAGCCTGTAAAAAAACCTCTGATTATTTAGTTATCAATAAATTAAAGTGTAATATCTAGGTCATTAGTGGATTTAGTCTTCAGGTGATTTCCCTGCAGCTTCTATATTTCCTTGTATGAGAATTGTATATTGTCACATGAAAGTTTCATCTTGCATTTATTCAAGAGGGTCATTTAGAAGCAGCATTTGGAGAACATGTGGAATTGTGGATGGTGTTCTACAAATCAATGTCTCGGTTCTTGATAGAAGATTTAGTAGCTTGTGTCTTATTTACATGCCTATTTCTTAAAAGTCCCCCTTACTCATTGACCTATGAGTAAAAGTGCATAGACTGCGTAATGAGAAAATGCTTGATTTTGTGACCGTCCATTTTTCTATGAACAGTAAAGAAATGCACGGCTTCTGGAACTGAAGCTCCAGCCTTGAGCTGATTACTCTTTAAGGATATCTCTATATTTCATGATTATGAAATATGAATAAATTATCTGATAATATAGTAATTTTTGAACTGTAGTGTCGCCATGAGCATTGGCATTTCCTCTGTTAATTGCTGTAGTAAGACTTTGCACAAATAACAATAGGGTTGCAATAATGGACAACACCGGTACTCCAATATTCCCATTATTAACTCCATGTCTTTAAAAGAGTGAGTCAATGTTTAAATACCTTCGCATGGGAGAGGTCACCATATCCCAAAACAAATTGTTGCCACCGTTGAACAGCCTAACACTGAAGATGTGGTACTGCCAGCGGGCCTGGGGAACCCAGAGTGGGATGGAGCCCATTACATGGCTTGTATGAATGTGTGTTGCTACTGGGATTGGGACAATTTGGGACAATTTTATTGTTTTATTATTTTTCTTTGTATTACTTTTATTTCTTTTGTATGGTGTTTTTATATCCATTGTAAGCTGCCTTGAGTCACCCTGTGTGGCAATACACATTTTCTAAAATAAATAAATAAATAAACAATAGAAACATTCAACTTGAATCACAATTTTTATGATTTGAAAAGCAGCCCAATTCCCCTGGGATCACTTTGGGAGATTTTCTCTTGGCTTTGTAGACTGAATCAAAATCTCCATTCGGACATCCAAAATCCAGTGGTTCCTGGGAAATGGGAAAAGTTTTATAACTGCCCTCCCTACTTTTTACTATGTTATTTTTCACACCTAGGACCATTGCAGCATCTCCATAGTTATGTGATCAAAAGTCAGATGCTTGGCAACTTGCTCATATTTATAAGGATCATGGCAGTCACATTCCCAGGGTCATATGAACTCTTTTTGTGATCTTCTGACAAGCAAAGTCAATGGGGAAGCCAGATTCACTTAACAACTCTGTTACTAACTCAACTGCAGTGATGCACTTAATAACGATGGCAAGAAAGGTTGTAAGATGGGGCAAACCTCGCTTAACAGAAATGTTGGGCTCAATTATGGTCGTAAGTCAAGGGCTACCTATAATTTTATTTCTTCATATATTTGTAAGCAACGTGCCTTCTGATGGGTACATACTGCAATGCTCTCTACATGGGGCTCCCCTTGAGGAGCACCCGGAGGCTCCAACTGGTCCAGAATGCGGCCACTCGGGTGGTGATGGGAGCGACGTGGTGCTCATATGTGACCCCCCTCCTGCACGAGCTGCACTGGCTCCTGGTGGTCTTCCGGGTGAGCTTCAAGGTTTTGGTTACCACCTTTAGAGCGCTCCATGGCTTAGGACCAGGGTACTTACAAGACCGCCTTCTGCCACTGGTAGCCTCTCACCAACCAGTTCGCTCCCATAGAGAGAGGCTCCTCAGGGTGCCATCGGCCAAACAGTGTCGACTGGGGGCCCCCAGGGGAGAGCCTTCTCTGTGGGAGCACCTGCCATCTGGAACGAGCTGCCCCTGGAGATAAGGAGGATTCAGGACTTACGCACTTTCTGCCACGCCCTAAAAACGTTTTTATTCCAAGAGACAGGTCTGGCCTAACTCTCCCTTTTAAATTGGGTTTAAATTGGGTTTTAAATGTTTATATAAATTGGAGGTTTTAAATTTTTCGAGCCTAAATTTAATCTTTTTAATAGTTTGTAACTTTTGTATGTAAATTGTATTTTATTTTAGCTGTTCACCCCCCTGAGTCCCTCTGGGAGTAGGGCGGTATACAAATTTGATAAATAAATAAATAAAATAAATAAATAAGTTTCAGGTGAATTTTTTTGTTCATTTGTAATTTTGAAAGGTTTTGCAAAGACGACTTTGTAATGTAGTGATTTCTTTAAAAAAAAAGCACTTCTTCCCATATGTTTTTGGAGTTAATTATTATGCAAATGACTCTAGAGGTATTAGGTTAAGAATCAGTCAAAGAGACAGGTGTGGTTTATTGACTAATTTGCCTACTTACTTTCCTGGAAGCAAAATCTTCAAATTTGAGAGGAGGAAGTGATAAGCTATCATCAAACACTGCAAAACACCCCTTCAGATTTCATAGCTTATGTTGAAACTCTTTAATATTCTTGGTCCTAGGAGAGAGAACTAGCAAAGAACAACATTTATTCTACGATATATTACTTCAATATCTTTTCTGTAAAAAAAAAAAACTATGATAGAAGAGCCTTTGTAAAATTCTTCACTGTGATTAGAAACCAGAACTGTCAACCTCAAAACTCTTCCCTTGTCCTTCTTTCTCACCACTCCCTAGCCTCATATTTTTCTTACACGAGGACCTGTGTAAAAGCTACCCTCAGCTCTTTATTAAGAGAAAGTAGGATGGAATTGGTAAGGGATGTGTCCTAATGTAACACAGGTGTCCTCTTTGTGATGATCACACTCCAGGCATTCAGTTCTGTGCCAGGTATGATGTCCTTAAAGAAGTACAATTAAGCACTTTCAAAAGTATTTGGCACTCCACAACTCACTGTAAACATCTGCTCAAACTTTGCTCATTGAGCAGGCCCAATTAAAAAGGACTCCTTCTTGAAATTTGGCTCCTTCCAATGTATATTTTCAATGGGCAAGAACATCATATGAGCCACCTTGAAAGCGATAGGAAATGCCGGATAACTTTGACTAAAGTTTAAACTTCGTTTAATGCAGAAGCATCGCTGTTACTTCTCCCACTGGAGAAAAAAAAAAAAACAACTTGCTAGGCCAAAAAAAGAAAAGAAAAAAAAAAGATGCAAAATTTCAACGAACAGGATCTGTAATTAACAGTCAGGGTTGGTTTATACAAACAGCATTTGTATATGCTGATTAATAAGATGTATAGTGCACAGTTCTGTGATCTCGAGGCATGAAATATGAGGGCCCCACAGCATTCCCATTAAATTAAATGAGAATGCCGTAAGATCTTTGCTATTGGCACCATAGAAGCCTTTCATGAATGGTAGCACTGTCATGGAAAGCTTTCTTTAATGGCTAGGGAACATATTAACTTTCTCCCTGGACAATCTAACCTGAATAACTTACTCTGGCAGCAATTTTCCTAATGTATTTGTTTCCTCTTTTTTTTTCTTTTCATATCCTTAATTCTAGCATGAAACCTAGGCATGCCTCTTGTTTTTGCTGGCTGTATCTTATTCTCCTATGGATAGGGCAAGAGTGAAACAGAGACTCTTTTATTTGCACACATTAGAGGATGGATTTGATAAAGAGCAAAATCATCCATCAGAATTGGGAAAAAAAATACTTTCATTGGGGTGAACAGAGACTAGGAAAGCGATACAAAGACAGCCTAGCTCCTCGACACAGAGGTGCCATTAAAACAGGGCAATGGGGTCTTAATTGGATCTTATCTTCTTCTGCGAATACCTCTCTTAACTTGAATCTTAATTACATGTAGCAAGCGATGCCAATCTCAGTCTGTATTTACCAAGGATCTTTCCGGTTACATGTTTGCATGATATACTCAGAAATTCTTGCCAGTATAGCACATATTAAAATGAGGCTTCCACTCTATACTGGTAATCAAGAATTCCCCACCCAAACACAATCCTAGGAGTTGACCAGTGGTGAAATCCATTTTTTTTATTACTGATTCTGTGAGTGTGGCTTGGTGGGCGTGGCAGGGGAAGGATACTTCAAAATTCCCACTCCCTCCCCACTCCTGGGGGAATATTGCAAAATCTCCATTCCCACTCCACTCTGGGGCCAGCCAGAGATGGTATTTGCTGGTTCTATGAACTACTTAAAATTTCCGCTACCAATTCTCCGAACTGTTCAAAATTTCCACCACCGGTTCTCCAGAACCTGTCAGAACCTGCTGGATTTCATCCCTGGAGTTGATCAATGTAAAAAAAAAAGTACTCAATGAAATGATCTAACCTTAGCTTCTTCCTAGCATATAGGAAAGAAAATTGGGAATGTTGCACTAACAGCAAAATAGGATAGTCATCCAGAGACACTTCATTCAGTAATGGACAATTTCTGCAAGAGTGAAACATCCGTGCAAATGTCTTTGGCTTTATTGTCCCAAAGGTGCTTTTTCAGGAGGCAACTGGACTTTCTTGTTTTTTCTTTGAAGACATTTCACTTCTCATCCAAGAAGCTTCTTCTGAGAGAATAGTGGGGAATGGAAAGATTTATATTCCTTGCAGACAGCTGGTAATTTTCAACCTTTTAGAGCAGGAGTGTCAAATTCATGTCGTCATGGTGACATCACATGATGTATCATATTTTTCCCCCTTCGCTAAACTGGGCGGGGTGAGGCTAGCAGGTGACGCATCTGGCCTGCAGGCCGCAAGTTTGACACCCCTGTTTTAGAGGCTCATTGAAGTACTTGAAGGTTTATCTATGTCCTCAGGGTCACTTGAGTAGTGGTCCTGGTTCCTGTATTCTGCAATTTTTCTCCTCTGGAAATCCATTCCTACTCCCACACCATTCAAAGGGTATTCATCCCAAATTGTATAGCTAAAAATCTGTAGAGATTCTCAGTCATCCATATCATGGTTGTCCCAAAGGTGCTTTTTCAGGAGGCAACTGAGATATTGACATGTTGATTTAACAATTGCTTCCCCGAGAAGTAACACTGATGTCAGACCTACAAGGTACAGTTGACAAGATCAAGAAAACAATTCCACAGGAAGACTAGAAAAACTTTTGATCACCTCAGAATAAAAATCTTGGTTTTGCCCATTTTTTGCAAAAACTGGGGCATTTTTGTCCTTCCCCAGCCCCCAGGAGCACTCTTCAAGCCTCGCAAACCCTCTATGCACCCCATTTTTCGCAAAAACAGGCCCATTTTTCACAAAAATGGGGAGTGCAGAGGGTTTGGGAGGCCTGCAGAGTGCTCCTAGGGGGCGGAGAAGGCAAAAACCTTTTTTTTCTTACTTACCTCTTCGAAATCTTGGTGCATCTTATATCCCGGTGCATCTTATAGTCAGAAAAATATGATATATATGTGATTTCTTAATTTCTTTAGCATGGATGTTTTAACTGAGTGGTTTGTAAACTGCTGTCAGTTTTTCTTCATTTAGCAATATACTAATAATAAATATTAATAGCAATAATAACAACTCCATCTGGCTGTTGTCAACATGAGTTACCTAGCATTTATGTACAAAAGGAGTGGACAACCATCAGGTTTAGTCTGCATAATACTCCATATGGCATGTTTTCTATTGTTTAAAATGGTTTAAACATTAATTAAAATTAAAACTAATCATTCCCAAAAATATAGGAAGGAAGGAAGGAAGGAAGGAAGGAAGGAAGGAAGGAAGGAAGGAAGGAAGGAAGGAAGGAAGGATAGATAGCAGGTCATTATACACATACATACATGGAAACACCCAAAAAAAGGTACCAGTAGAGAATCTGCAGTTTCTGGCTGTGAAAGGTTGTTTGCTGTGATATAAAGCACACCATAGAACTGGTCAGTTGTTTGCCTGTGATCACAAATGAGAAAAGAATAAAAGAACTAGATACCACATTAAAGGCACATTGCATATGGTGAAGCTTCTTTTTTGAAAATATCTGCTGTATGCAGAGATTAAAACTGGTTTCCAGATGGTGAATCTAAGAAATTCTGTGTTGCTCTAGATCAGTGATTCTCAACCTTCCTAATGCCGTGACTCTTTAATACAGTTCCTCATGTTGTGGTGACCCCCAACTATAACATTATTCCTAAAACCATTGAAAATATGTGTTTTCCGTGGTCTTAGGTGACCCCTGTGAAAAGGTTGTTCGACACACACACCCCTAAAGAGTTGAGAACCACTGCTCTAGATCATCATCCCCAATTTTGTTTTATTGTTAATAAATAATAATTTGGAGGTTGCCATTATTTTTATTTATTACTTAGATTAATATGCCATCACATCCCAAGAGTTGTTCAGAAAAATTGGGCTTTGCATCAGTTGTTGAAGATTAAAGTTCTTTCCAGATGAGGGTGGGAAATTTATATGGCTTTTTCTATCTGACTGTTCTGGTGCACGAAATGCTAGTCCTGAAATGTAAAAGTGGTTGGCAGCAGCTCTATGTGACACACATGAAGTGACACTGGCCACTGATGAAACCCACCCATTTCCTTCCTACTGAGAGGAGCCATCAACAGAACTCAAGGTGATGTTGGAGTGAAGCTCATTGTGTTGACAAGATACGTGGGACAATGTGCTGACGATAAATAAACTAATGCCAAATGAGTTAGACTCATCAGCTAGTTAATGAGCAGAAATGTCAAGTGCCCTTTTTATGTCTTCAGTAATTTTAATCTTCTGGTTGTTTACTTAAACAATTGTGCAATGCCACCTGAATGGTATGGAAGACATCTACAGGTCACTTAGGCCTCGTTCACCTATACGTGGATATCCCATGACTCTTCTATGGTTGATAAGTAGGAACTGAAGACCTGCATAGATTCCACTAACAAGGAGGATAGGTAAATTGATTTATATGATTTTTGCTGTGATGTATGTTTGTCAAAGCAGTTCGCCAACAGTCCCCAAGCTTTGTGGTTTGGCCTGGCGAGGGGGAAGGAGAGGCGAACGAGGTCATGTGAGCGGTGGCCCAGCACACACACACATGCCTGCGCAGCTCAGCTTGTGCAAGTTGAGCTGCACAAGTGTGTGTTGGGCTGCCACTTGCACGGCTTAGTTTTGAATAGGCCATGGCCCGCTATCGGGCCAGGGATTGGTGACCACTGTGTTACATGACGCTCAAAAAACATGTTGCTGCTACACTGTTTGCGTGAAGCAACACATATTTTGAGCTATATGCAGCTACTTCTTCTACAATAGTCTTGTACAGCTATTGAAATATGCTATTGTACTCTGCGGATTTTCCTTAAGGTTAGGACTATCACTTCCATAAATCTGAATGACCTCTGTCATTTGATCTGGGAATCTGTGGGCCAATGTAGCTATGCCAGGGCAGATTTCATAAGATCTCGGCAGAAGCATCCAACAGAAGCTTGATTCCCATGTTTTGGATGTGCTGCAATTTCCAAGTTTCTTTTAAGAGCATCCCCCTATGGAGTATATTACAATATCTAATTGAGAAGTAACAAGGGTATGGATAACCACAGGCCATATCAGACTCTTCCAGGAAGGGATGTAGTTGACAAATCAATTGCAGTTAGAAATAGATGTTTCCTGTTTTACCCTGTAACATCTCATGTGATCTGCAATCTAGCAAAGAAAGTAGTCTGCCAAAGAGGCTGATATAAATGGGAAGACAAAAGAGAGTTGATATTTGCTTATATACTACCATTCTTGATGATCACTCTCAAAGGCTTCATGTAGATGGTAAATAAAGGCAGAATGGGACCTTGCAGATCACTCTGGGGACTGTGATGTGAGGCTCCAAACCCCTAAGACAACCATTTGGAATCTGTCTCAAGGTAGGAGTGGCCTCCAACCACCAACATTTTAAGGCAGTACAGGGAGATATCATGGCAGAAGATAAAGATCTAGGAACACAGACAGAGAAATGCTGCCAAATTGTGCTTCTTCAACAGATCATCTATCAAATAACCAATACACTCTATGCTTAAAATAAACCACCTGTTTGAATATCTACCTAATAATGAATCGGGAATAGTTTTCAATGTACTCTTGGTAATACCTTGAGTTGGGTTTTAATATAGCTTAACTATAGCTGTTGCTCCCTGCAGAAGGCTGAAGGGCCCTCTATAGACCCATCAATGATAGTGATAGGATCACAGCGTCATTACATATAGTAGCTGTGTGCATTCCTGAAATATCTGAAGGATGAAATTCTGTTTAGGTTAGATGATCAACCATGGAATTGTTATATAGAAATCAAGTAACAATGGGGCAATAATACAGTTTTATATAACCTCTTTCCTAGAAGAGATTCAATCAGAAAGCTGACCTGTTGCATTAGATCTTATTTTAAGATTAACATTCGAATAAACTCTGCATCTTGAGTCTCGTCTATAAATACTTAATCAGATCGGTAGATTCTGGATTACTCATTAAATTCTGCTGCAATCCTACCACAGGCAGTCCTTGGTTTATGGCGGCAGTTAGGAGCAGAATTGCTTTCACTAAAGACACGGTTGTAAAGTGTGGCATCATTGACTTTGCTTATTGAAAGTCAGCAAAAAAAGTCACAAGTAATTGTGACTCCACATGTAATTGTGGAGATACTGTAATGACTAGTCATAAGTACTATTTACCGAGCATTGCTGGAAATTTGAATGGTTGCTGAATAACTGGTCATTAACTGAATATTGTTCACAGCCTATATGAAACCTCTGAAAATGATCATCAGGCGTTGTAAAGCTGAATGCAACCTATTGGCAGATGATTATCAGATCTCCTCCATTCCAACTTCCATTTACTAATTCGCTAGTTGCTATCGTGTCCAACAGAAATGGATTTAAAGTATTCTACATTGGGCAATGGATAAGTCAATTATTCTATCCCACCCCTCCACTCCCTGTAGCACAGCTTTTTCAGCTGGCCTCCTCCATCATAAGCAGGCATAGCCTAAGCAGCAGAAAGCCATCTGTGTAAAGGTCATAGCAGTTGCTCAATTGCAGGCAGTCAGTTTATCTGAAATGAACACAAACACCCTGAAGATTTTAATCATCAGGTCCAAGAGATGAAGAGTTTTACAATTCCACGGGAAGGATGGAGAACGAAAGAAATAAGAGCTTAAAAAAATGACCTGTGAAATGACAAATGTATCATAAATAAAGTAGCTGGTAACAAGTGTAAAACCTCCACCACTTCGCTTGAATAACCAACTGCCTTCTGCAATGATAGCTTAACTATACTAGCTTGTATCTCTAAATGAAACTAAACAGTAACATTAACTCAGTTACATATTTTTATGAAACCAGAAAGGCAAGGAGAAACGAATTTTGGGCTTGACGCAAGAGTGAAATGTTTCCGGTTTGGACCGGATCGCCTGATCCGGTAGTGATGGAGGCAGTTGGTTCGGAGAACCGGTAGCAAAAATCCCTGCCTACCTGCCCCCCACCACCACCATTGCCCAGCTGAGTCGCGCAATCATCAGAGGCTTTTTTTTAATTTTTAAAAGCATTTTTTCTACAACCCCTTTTGCCGAGAAAATGCTTTTAAAAGTTTTTTTTTAAAAAGCCTCTAATGATCACGCAGCTTAGCTGAGATCATCAGAGCCTTTTAAAAGCATTTTTTCTACAACCTCTTCAGCTGAAGAGGTTATAGAAAAATTGTTTTTAAAAGGAAAAAAAGCCTCTGCCGATCAGGCAAGTCAGCTGGGATCGTCAGAGGCTTTAAAAGCATTTTTTTTGCAACCTCTTCAGCTGAAGAGGTTGTAAAAAGATTTAAAAGTTTAAAAAAAAGTTGGCCACACCCACTCAGTCATATTACACCCTTCCCCACCAAGCCATGCCCACAGAAACAGTAGTAACAAATTTTACATTTCACTACTGGCTTGACGGTTCTACTTAGCTTTGTATGGGATGCCAGAGGATGACTCCCAACATGAATGGAGTCAGATGTGGAAACTGGGCAAAGCCGTTAAAAAGAAATCAATAAATCCAATGAATAAATCAATTAAAAGCTCTCCTTGCTCTTGCTTAAATGTGATCAGCAGCTGTAATTTGTGCTTTTAAAGCAGCACTATTTTACAACACTTTATTAAGGCTTCCAAATCTGGGCTGCAAAGACTTGGACAACTCTCAGTGCTACATATAATCTGTGACCTTCCAAGCCAGCTTTGGGAAAAGAAAATCGGTGGGAAATCCGAGTTCATTTAATAAGTGCATAATTCACTTAATAACTGATTCGCTTAACAAACATGGCAGAAAAGATCATAAGGATCAGGTGTGATTCACTTGGAATTCTGTTTCCTATTGTGGTAACAGATGAAGAACTGCTTGTATTGTCTCTTCTATGGAGATATCCAGAATTCCATGATTTTTGAAACAAGAAACTCCAGGTGCTTTGGATGCTTTTTACACACACTACCATATTTTTCGGAATATAAGAAGCGCCTATGTATAAGACACAACTTAGTTTTTGGGGGAGGAAAATAAGAAAAATGCTGATTAGGTGGATCAGCCTCCCAGAATACCCCCAATCAGCTGTTCCCAGAGGTGAATTTTAGCAACAGATTCATTGGTTGTGAGCTCTGTGCCTTGCTTTTTTTTTCTGACTCTGAAATTTCTGAAACTCCGTTTCAGAAAAAACTTTTTTTTTTCTGCGAAAAAAAGCCTCAAAACAGAGCTTCAGAAAAAAAGGCTTTGGAGGCTGTTTGGAGGCTTTTTTTCTGAAGCTTCTTTCTGAAGGACTATCTATACTCTATTCAGTCTCCTTTCTTTGGTATTGGTATATAGATTAACCTCTTCCGATTTGTTGGCTATTGTGTCATTCTCCAGATTTATTAGCATAGTTTGGTTAAAACCTTTACTGATTCTTCTTTTGTTGCTTGCCATATTATTTTAGATAAAAGCCTTTCAGAGGCTTTTTTTTCTGAACCTTCTTTCAGAGGCTTCTTTCAGTCTTTGAAATCTCAGTTTGCGAGGCTGGGCAGGGCTATATTCGGAGTATAAGACGCACCCAGATTTTCACCCTCTTTTTTGGGATGAAAAGGTGCATTTTATACTCCGAAAAATATGGTATCTACTTGGAGATAAGTCTTATGAAAAATAGTAAAATATTGCTAGGCAACTTCCTTGAACGTAGCACTGTAATAAGGAGGAGCTCAACCTATGGGAAGATAAAAATCTGTGGTGTTCCCTTTTATTGGATTTCATATTGATTTTATTAATTTTTGTTTAGTTTCATTGTATTATTATGATTGGAAGCAGTATTATGAATTTGGTTTATATGCACGGTCCAATCAGTTCCATGTTCTGAATGCTTCAGAAATGTCAGAATAAGTGTGCCAAGAAAGTTCTCTGCTGGTGTCTTTCTAATATGGAGATTTCTCATCCTGGTGGCTACAGAATGAAAGCTTTCATGACATGCTAAGTGCTTAACCAAAGACATTCTGCCTTCTCCTCTTCACTAGGATGGCCAAGGATAGCCCCAAACCAATATTCACCAAGAGGGAGGGCAGGAGAAGGAAAATGCTGAAAGCAACTGAGGGAGAAGAGACTCCAACATTTTAATTTTGTTCTCCTTTTTGCTAAAGAGCTATGATTTAATTAGAGCAGAAATAATCTTAGCATTGCAAACTTGGAGGGTTGTTTTAATTGCATTGCTGTTATATTAATACTGTCAACTTCTTAGTAGACATTAACTATCCACAAATAATGTAGTCACTCACTATATAATTTTGGACGGTAGAATTGGAAGTTCAGCTCATTCTGTTTTCGACCCTAGTCTTAATTGCTAATAAATTTAACTTTAATCAGAAGGAAGAATCATGTTATTTGATTTCCACACACACTGCATCCATCACACTGGGTCATAATTAACAAAGACCAGAATATTTTAGCTTTGTGAATTCTGAAATGTCCATAACTATAAGCTAGGGATGGTAACAAGGCAGCCATAAAGATATGTTGCAGTGACCTTGGGAGATAGGATGTAGAGAAGCAACCAAGATAATAGTCAGATAAAGGGCAACTTAGCCCACACAGGAATGTGGACAGGGCAAGTCGCTCAGAAGGGATCCTCTCTAGTTTCTCAGCTGTAAAGGAGACAGAGAGAGAAGTGTACTTTTAGACTTGCCAGACTTGGTTAATGTAACCCAGGGGTGAAATGCTACTGGTTCGCTCTGGTTTGGGCAAACTACTGATTTGGGTGAATCGGTAGTAAAAAAAATACTATTTTTTTCGGAGTATAAGACACACCTTTTTACCCACTAAAAGGGGGTGAAGATTTAGGTGCATATTATTCACTGAATGTAGCCCTGCCCACCCACTGGCTCTCACCCTTTGGCCTCTGCCTCCCAGCAGTTACCTCCTTAAAAGCAAACAGCAAGAAAAAAAACAGCTCCTTTCAGCTTCAGCACAGCCTAATTAGCACAAGTGGATTGGATCGGCCTTCTGACTCTCAGCTCATTTGCTCTCCGCTGTTTTGCACAGGACCCTGCTGCTTGCTCCAAAGAGGTAAATGGAGCAGATTTTTTTTTCCTTGTGCTAATCAAGCTATGCTGAAAACGAAAACGAAAGTAAAGCAGGCTGTTTGCTGTTTGCTGCAAGGAGGCAAAATTACTCAGAGGCAGAAGGAGATTTCTTTTTCTTCTTTTCCTCACCAAAAAAGGTAGGTGCGTCTTATAAACCGGTGCTCTGAAAAATATGGTACTTTAAAAAGTTTTTTAAAAAGGTTCTGACCATCATAGCTGTGCCGCGCAATCATTGGAACCTTTTTTTTTACTTTTTTAAAGCATTTTTTTACTACTGGTTCGGGTGAAAAGATAGTAAAAAAATGCTTTAAAAAAGTAAAAAAAAAAGAAGGTTCCGACAATCGTGCAGCGCAGCTATCATCAGAACCTTTTTTTTTTACTTTTTAAAGCAATTTTTTACTACCTATTTGCCCGAACCAGTAGTAGAAAAATGCTTTAAAAAAGTAAAAAGTTTTTTTTTAAAAAAAAGGTTGGCCACGCCCACCCAATCATATAACCCACCACCAAGCCACGCCCACAGAACCAGTAGCAACAAATTTTACATTTCACCCTGATGTAACCTTACAATAAAGCAGAATTAGCTCATCTGGCCATATTTCTTATCTGGTCTACTTCTCAAGACTCATATCAATCTTACAAGTCTGAAAATATATTTATTCCTCCTCCTCACCCCCCTCTCCCATCTCCACCACCCATCCCCTTTGCAGCCCAAGAAACTAAAAAGAGTCTTTTCTGAGCCACTTACGCTACCCACATTCCAATCATGGGATAAGTTGCTTTTATCTGGTTATTCCCTTGGCTGAATCTCTTCGCACTGCCTGCCATAGTCATCCCCACATAACCATTACAGGACCTCAGCTCAAAGCATGTTGTCTGGTTAAACTACCTGTCATTACCTAGCAGTGATTAAATATCTTAAAATTACCATGCCAAATATATTAAAGCCAGAAATACTTCATATTTGGTTTAGGTGATGAGTGGAGAAAGCAGAATTGTAACAGAATCCATTTTGATCTATGTGTTATCTTGGAGATTCCATAATCTGTCCATCCTGCTTGTCAATGTAGTTTATGAAGGTTGGACTTTTTTGTGACCCCGTTTTATTATCTCTTGCCAACATTCACCTCTTTTAAGGAAGGATGCTGACATAAGTAAGACCCATATGGTATGAGCTAGCCAAGTATGGTATTTTCATACACTACGATAGTAACATGGAGATACATAATTGTTTTGGTGATGACAAATCCGATGCTCAAGTGGTGAACCAAGTAGCTGAAAGCTAAGCCCATATGATATCATCTGCCACGCTTGATTTATCATAATAATACACAACTCAAGACTGCTGAAATACTTGTAGAATATCAAGATTCAGCCTATTCTGCAATGTTATTCTTTTGAAACTCAGCAAATTTGTCCCATGTGAACATTGGCTATTAGCATCTATTTCCTACATGCTACAATTGAAGAGAAAAAGATATAAGGAACATAACCTGATCAACCATCACAGAAAGTGAAGTTTGGAACACAGAACACATTCTTCTCACTTTGCTTTGCTGACAGATACTATAGGTGCTAATAGCAAAGTAGTTGTAACTCCTACTTAGACTTTCTGCCATTTTCCCTTTTCTAGAGGGTGAGTCTGACCATATATAATAAATACGCTTTCCAAGGAGATATTTCAGGATGTTTCAGGCAGTGCCTCAGTAGATTCAGTATATTCCATATTTAGAACTCCATCCTTCATTTCATTAACTCTTCTTATTATGTCAGACATTGCTTGGGTCCAAGCCCATGAAAATTGTTGCTGGGAATAACACATATGTGCAGGTATTTACTCTCTGGTCTTCTCACGATTGAATCTTCTGGCACGTCATGGCAAGAATGATCACTTTCCAAAAACTGTAGAACAGATTTACTTACAAAATTATAAAATTGATTTCTTTAAAGCATTTATATGAGTGAAATGTAATGTTATGGAGTTGGACTAAGATTGAGGAGATCTAAGTTCAAATGTAACTTTGGCCACAGAAACTGGCTCTATGTTTTTTTTTTCATTTTCTCCCAGCCCAGCCTATTTCATTGATTGGTTTTGCAGAGATAAATGGATACTGCCCAATTAACATGCATTGAACATCTAGAAAAATGGGATGATACAAGACTAAAATAAAATACTCTTCAGCTGAAAAGATTCCCCAAGATTCCTCCCTTAAAAGCCAATAAAAGCAAGATAATGCATGTTGTCAGGTATATAGAATAAGACAGCAATCCCCAACCTTTCCAGGTATTTGGAGTGGCAGTGGGTGCAAGGGGGGGAGAGAATGGTTTTGTGAGCTTTGAATGTTCACTCACGCTTGTGTAGCCCAGTTCCCAATGGACCACAGACCGGTACTGTGGATTGGGGGTTGGGTATCCTGGTCTAAGGTCTATAAAAGGAACGGAAAGGAAGGATGGAGGAAAAGAAAACCAAGAAAAGTCATGAAGCACTTCTTAATGTCATTAACGTTAAAAGATTATTGGAAAGACATGATATAAGTTTAAAGAAAATAGGAGAAAATCCTGAGAATGATCCTCCTTCTTGTCACATATTTTCAGTTTCATGAGATGGATACTGGATCATAACTGTGGGACAACCAAAGTTCATTTGAACCTGGTATCTCAGAAGGTTAAAAGAGATTGAGAGGAGGTATCTTCATTTACTTCGGTGTGGAAGGAAAGATGATAACTGCAATTTTTTGATAACACTCTCTCACTCCCATGGTGGCAAAGTATGTTTTCTCTCATACCCCTTTATAAAATAAACATATAGGCTATAGGATGGAAGGCAAGGCGAATGTCTTTTTTTTATGTATTATATCAGTCAATAGAAGAACATTAGCTTATTAGTTCAATTCAGTGGAAGAATTTTAACAAACAACAACACAATCTTAATACTTTAGGACAATGAGACATACTGAAATTGGATCTTTCCCATTTATCTAACGCTCTTAAAACTGATCTAATCTGAGGACCAAACTAAACTGCTTCAGCTTGCATAAAAAGAAAAATGCTAGCAAGAACAGGGCCATCCAATGTGAAGTGCTCTGTTAATGGGGGCTACCACTAAGAAAGCCCATAAGCAGGACCAGACCTAGGTGAAGTGGAGGATTTGCAAACAAGGTTTCTGTTCCTGGCTTGAATAGAAGAGCATGTTGAACTCTGGCAAAGTATCGCTTGATACGTCATAGAGCTCCCCATAAAGCCTTTTCAAAAGTAATAACCAGAGAGACAATTTGGTTTAGTAGTTAAGGTACCAGCAGAAAGCAGGAAAGTGTGAGTTGTAGAAACCAGCTATGTGACTTTGGGCCAGTCACCCTCTCTCTCTCAGGCCCACCTCAACTCACAGGATCGTTGTGGGAAAAATAGAAAAAAGAAAGTGTGTTGGATATGTTTGCTGCCTCAATTTATTTATAAAAATAATAAAAGTGGGAAATAAATAAATAAATAAATAACCCAGCACTATTGCCCTTACTTTAAAAAAATTTAAAAAGCACAAACCCTGAGAATTGAAAATTCACTAAATTAAATTTAAAATTTAATTTAAATTTTTGCATTTTAAATTTAGTGAAATCATCTTAACTCCAAAAATACTGTATTGTAATACCTTTTATGGTGAATTCTCAAGTTCCTTACTCCTTCAGATAAGTGCATAATGTGTTTATTATATTGTTCTTGTTGTATGTTCTCCAGCTCAATTTTTACTGGCAGCCTTACCCTCTTTAATTTTCTAAATTTAACCTGTATATTGGTGTATATTTGACACCAATAATTCATGGTCTGTTCCACAATCTGCCCCTGAAACTGTCACAGCTGGCTGGATTTCCTTCTCACATTTTCTGTTTCCTGTATTTCTATTTCCTAACTGATAGTCCACATGATTCTGGTTTTCTATCCCATGATATCTAAGTGTAGTGTTAGCATTTCTGTCACTTGAAGCAGATGTTGGCAATGAACAAAGAATTGTATTCATAAAACGCTTATTGGCCTCTGTCCTAGATTATTGCATTTATCAAATCCAAGTATTCTTGTAATTATAGGCTCCTCCATTTCTCTAATTTTTCTTATTCCAATTACCATAATGAGTGCTACATTGTTTTTTGATGTTTCATTTAGCACTATTTGCAATTTGTTACAGAATTCCTCAGGATCTTCCCTCCCTGTATCTATATGAGCTTCATTAACTTCAATAACATAAAATACTCACTGAATATCTACTGATTCTAATAGGAACAGAATTACATCCTTTTTAATTCAAATCCGTACTTCTTGGAACATCTTTCTAAATAGTGGCACATTCCTCCTCTTTTGATACTGGCACCATCAAACTAATTTTGACTTTGATTGGGCCATATCATCAGTTTCAGATCTACCTGTGCTTTTCCCAGAAATCCCCACACTGCAAATGTCCTCATCTGGTACCCAAACTCCACTGTAGGTTTCAGTCATAGCCATATGGCCTCTTGACAATAATACAAAATTTGATTGCTACTGTCTGAACTAGAGGATTTCCTGCCTGAGCAGGAGGTTGGACTAGAAAACTTCTAAGATCCCTTCCAAATCTGTTATTCTGGCCTTTTTACAAGTTGAAGTTTGTTCTACTTTGATTTTTCTTGGTACTTATAAAGCCTTATCTACTATCCTGTTGTAACATTATCCTTAGCTTCACACCATTCCTCTTGACCTTACTGGAGAGGAAAGGATGACCTTGCCAGGAGCTCCCATTGGTGTCACTCTTAATATCATTGAAACTATTAAGCCTTGCCACAACATCAAAGCATACAGACATATACACACACACTCAAAAGAGGGAACCAATGCTATACAGTAATACGATGTCCCCATCCAAGTTCAGCAGAAATAAAGGAAACATCCATGTTCTCTTTTGCCGTTTCTTATGCCAGGATGAAAGAGTGTCAAGACTTGCCCTCTTACAAATCAGACGGAGGCAGAAGGGCTCTTTAGTTGTTCAAATGCTTTGAAAAATGAGAGACGCAGAGCAATTTAGATTACCAGTGTCTAGGAGTAAATTGTGCAAAAATGTCAGCCTCGATGGCAAAGTTCAAGATAAAACAGTGTCTGCTAATTTAATCATTTACCATGAAAATACCAGTTATCTTAATCTTACATGAAGTTCTTAAGAGCAATGCACATAGTTTTATGTAATTGAATCATGGCTCTGCAAAAAGAAAGGAAATATGAAATGCTTGCTTCTTAGCATTTTTTTAGCAGGCACTGCAAAAACCTTTACATTCCCCTTTCAGGATTATATAAACCATTTTCTTTTTAAGTGTATGAATTCATCTGACAGGTTTGAGCTTTACAGAGTAATGGAGAGAAAGGTGAAAATTCTTTACCACACGTATCTGGGGCTATTCCCTTTCAACAAAGGGAATAGCCAACAACAAAGAATGTTTGGTGATTTGGGAACAAAATTTGGGGGGTGAGGAGCAGCTGAAAAAAACCAGCTAAACAATTTGTCCATGTTCATTTTTCTTCAGATGCCTGATAAACTACTGCACTGGTAACCTTGAGAAAGCTCGGATGTCTTCATTTTCCATCAGAGCAAGAACTGCATAGCTTTGACACCAGAGCATCTGTGGTTTGTGTCCAGCCAGTTGGAATCCATGAACAGCTGTGATGAACAGAGCCAGGATGGAGAAACAGGAGGCGGCAATGTCCAACGCTGAAGCCCTCTTTCTGAATGAAGCAGAATGAGACCAGGACAGCGGAACCCTACCGTAGCAAGAGAAACTAAACAGATTGATTCTCAGTGACTCATTTAGCTTCAGGATTGGACAGATCTTTCCCCTGCTGGCAATTTGGCGAAGCATCAGTGGACCAGATAAAAGATGAATAGCTTAAAATAATTAAAGTGGGGGGAGGAGGATTGAATCTAAAAAAACTGCTAGCCATCCAATTCTCTTCTATGCAATGAAAGAGTCTAAGCAAATTACATTTAGGTTATTAAATATTAAGTCATTGGATTTACCTCCATTTGGCCCAAAGCAGGAAACTGGAAAATATTCAGAGTCGATATTATTGTGTTGATGGGCTGTTTATCACTGAGTGACTGACTGAATTTTGGCAGGTCAGTGAGATCTTTGACACATGAATGGAAAAGAGGCATTTGAAATCTCCCCTTCAAAAGAGAGAGAGAGAGAGAGAAGAGAGTAATTAATTCAGCAAACATTTTTGGCGTAAATATGGATGTGTATCAACCCAAAATTGCTTGCAGCCAAGAAGGTTTTTGCTCAGCAAGTGGGACTTTTAACCTTGCGTTGACATTTGAGTTCTGCTTTGCTTCCATTGAAGAAAGTAGAAATGCATTGCTGATATACTTTCCAGGAAAAAACAGGATCTCATCCTGGAAGCAAAATAGGCAGTGCTTTGTATTTAAAACGTGAAACCAGAAGCAACAGGCTCATTTAGTATCAGTAAAGGTCAGTTAAAATTATAGAGACATCCTTTGGAGCAAATCCTCTGTCTTGTATTTGCATATTTATGAACTAGAGATTATGACAGCCCATTCCATTTATTAGAGCAGTGATGCTATAGTTAATAGTCTGTCAGCATTTCCATTATAAACTCCCTTTTTCAGGGTTTTAATATCCCAGCCGCTTGAAATCACGTCAAGCAAGCGAGTCACTTTCGTCGAGCCAGGTGCAATTTTTTTTCTGTTTGTTTTTCTTTAATTTAAAGTCAAAATAGATTAAAGAAATTTGGTCTTTTCTGACTTGGAAGATAAAGTAGGTAGAGCAAAATGAGGGGTGGTCTTGCACTTTCCCACTATCTCCTCACTTGGGGTGTCTGTAGTAAAACAGTGACCCTGTTTAAAATCTTTTTTGCTCAAAAAGCTGCCCTCCAGATAGCAATCCCATTCCTAGGTCATGCTGGCTAGGAAAATCTAATATAGAGAGGGCACCAGGTTAAGAAGCGGGATCTACAACGGCAGTCCTTACAGCACAAACTGAATCAAAGTTTGATCTAAAAAAAGAAAACTGTTCTGTCCCTCTAAGTCAGTGATGGCTAACCTTTTTGCCTACGCATGCCAAAAGCAGTGGGGAACTTGGGGGATGGTCGCGCATGCTTACACCCATAATTTAATGTGCCCCGCTCCACCATGCATGCGCACGCCACACACACCCCGCTTTTGGCATGCAATGGCCAATGGTGAGCCCAGTAGGCCCGTTTTTCACACTCCCCAGGCTCTAGGGACTTTCTAGGAGCCTGGGGAGGCCAAAAACAGTCTCCCCCCCCACCCTCCATAGGCAAGAAACAGCCCATTTCCCGACTTCCGGAAGGCCCAAAAATCAGCTGGCCAGTGCGCACATGCATGCTGGAGCTGAGCTTGGGCAATACTCACGTGCCCACAGATATGGCTCCGCATGCCACCTGTTGCACACGTGCCATAGGTTCCCCATCACGGCTCTAAGTTATTTGGATCCTGTAGGATAAATTTTCAATATTTTAAAGCACAGATTAGTTCAACTGGAATATTTATTTCAAAGCCTCTGATCTGAATTACACTAATAGTGCAAGATATATACATATATATATTTGTTTTCTGAGGTTTTCACTGGTGTTTGTATGTAGGTCTTTGGTTAGTCAGGTCTTCTCCCGCGTAAAATTGGAAGTGTCTTGGCGACGTTTCGACGAAGTCTCATTCGTCATCTTCAGGCTGGTGTCTTCGGAAGCCGAAGACCAGCCTGAAGATGACGAATGAGACTTCGTCGAAACGTCGCCAAGACACTTCTAATTTTACGCGGGAGAAGACCCGACTAACCAAAGACATATATATATATATATATATATATATATATATATATATATATATATGTGTGTGTGTGTGTGTGTGTGTGTGTGTGTGTGTGTGTGTGTGTGTGTGTGTGTGTATGTATGTCTATTTTCTTACTTTTCGTAGGTTTAATGTGTGTTTTTCCTTTAAGCCAGATTTTTCCTACGTAGCCAAAGGAAAAACATACATATACATATACATATACATATACATATACATATACATATACATATACATATACATATACATACACACACACACACACACACACACACACACACACACACACACACACACACCTAGAATCAGTTTGGTGTAGTGTTTAAGGAATCAGGCTAGAAACTGAGAGACTGTGAGTTCTAGTCTTGCCTTAGGCACAAACCTGGCTGCATGACTTTGGGCAGGTCACTTTTTTTCACCCTGCGACAGCAATGCACTTTTGAAAAACTTACCAAGAAAATTTCAAAGATTTTTCCAGGCATTCTCAGAGAATCGGATGCAATTGATTATAAAAAGGGGGGGAAATCATAACTCCAGAATTATTTGGACCAAGAGAAAAGAAATTTAGCTTTGTAATGAAAGGGCTATATAAGGGACTCAGATTACTAACTCTGCCATGTGGACAGGCTTTTGAAAACAATCTCATAAGGAAATGTATTCATATATGCACCCTTTGATATAATCTTACGAATTACTTCCATTCCGTTGCTTTGATTTTTGTCTCTCAAAGGGACACTTCAAGAGACTTATATTTATATATTCAGTTAGGCAAAATTCCTATCCTTATTCAACAGCTTCTACAAATGCACATTTTAAAAAAGAAGTAATAACAGTTTGGTTGGGTAAGTTAGTACCTTCTTGTCTATTGCAGACTTTGGCAGCTAAAAATTGTAGGCTAGACATCTCTATACCTTTTCACAAAAGAGGAGAAGTCCAGAGCATTTTCCACTCAAATTGCTCATCTTAAAGTATAGTATATATTGTACTGTATTCACGGCACAGTATTTTTTTTGCTAGGGTTTCAGTGTTGCTGTAGGAGTACAGTAGAAATATCACTAAAGGGCAAAAATAACCAGACTTACAGTATGTACAGGTTCATTTTTCAAGCTTTTGTACTAAAATTTTGGACAACCTTTCAGTTGGATGTTTGGAACTTGCAAATCTGTTGGATGCTAAGAATCAGGACCACACAGTAAGTTCCAGGTAAGCTGAACTTGCCCATGCCTATACATAAGAATTTAGTCACCTAGCAGTCAGCACTAAATTGGCTCTAGACAAAAGTTAACAGAATTCAAGAGGGTTTGGACTTAAATCATTTGTGGGAGCATACAGGCTGATTCCTCTCTTGACTCCACCCCAAGACTCAACCACTTCTTCTACAAAATCACAGATTTTGATCTCTAGCATTGAATTTGCAATGATGCAGCTATTAAGTTTTCTTTCTAGATCAGTTTCAATACTGTGCAGTGAGCGAGTGAGTAAGTTTTATAGACATAAAACCAGAAAGAAGATCATGCCAGCAATCTATTTAAATATATTGAGAGTATGCAATAATGTTTTATTAAAATATATTAAACCTGAAGGCAGACTTGGCACCAGTACTCACTATATACTTGATTTGCTGTTTTGGGGTTGGGTTTTTTTTTTTTTTTTTTTTTTTTTTTTGCAACCAGGTGGGGAAGGGTAAGAGCATGCCAGAGAAAAAGTTAATGTGTTCTTGAAAACTAATTATTATATAATTAGTTACAACAGGATATATGCAATTGAGTAATGTTGTTATGGGTGTGGCAGGCAGTTATTGTTGTTGCCAACACTCATTTGGAGAGGAATTAAGCTTACACAGGGATTTACACACTGAGCAATTGTTGGGATAATCATAAACAGTTTAAATGCTAATTACTTTAATAAATATTTCTGTCCATATTGTAAATGAAGCCTTCTTACCAAAATGCAGTTACTAGATATAGAATTACTTAAATATCTCCCATATCAAGAGGACGCGTACTTATCATTTCATAATTTAAACCACACCCAACTTTACAAAGCAAAATTTTGATCACAACTTCATTACTTAATTTCCAAGATTTTAGCACAAGTAGACAACTTTCTCCTTTTCCTCTCCCATCCATATAATGTATATATGTGCATCTCAATTTTTCTTCCTGTTGTCCCATCCCCATTCATTAAAAACGTCCTATTGAGATATAATTCCAGGTCAATAGGTTGGAATTAATTGGGTTGTGATTAAGTTTGAGAGAAAGTACTAGCTTGTGCAACAAGAGCAGCTTGATGAAACACAAAAGGACAATGCCGATACTTGAAGGTGCTATTGATTACAAGTTCTCTAAGAACTAAACCTCACTATAGTTCAAGGAAATGGTCTTTTATCTGGCAAAAAAAGTGGGGGGATATTAGGGGAAAGAGGAGACTAATTTCCCTTTGAAACATAGTTATGTTCCGGAGACTCATATCTTAGATCCCACTTAGAAGCTAAAACCCCATCAAGAAATATTAAAGAAGTAAATGTGCTTAGGTAAAAAGAAACAGTCATCTATTTTTCTTCTTCAGTGCTGATAAGATATTGTAACAAAAGTATTTGAACTAATACAAATTCCCATATGGCTCATTAATCTCATCTTAATCTAGCAATATGCACATTTTGTGATGTGAACTCTTGAAGAAAAGTAAAAATAACTGAAATAATTCTATTATAATCAACAATAACAATTACCGCCATAGCAAAATCTTTGAATTAAGTCTTTGGCAGTGAACCATAGGATACTTGGATACCTGGAAAGGCTGGGTTGATTTTAGCTTTAATATTAGAATTCTCAAATAATGTTTTGTGACCAAGATTAAAAGTTGTATTTAGCTGGTTGTCTTTTCCTTTGAGCATTAATGCAAATTGAAGTGAAGGATACATTTGTTTGTAACTTGTGCTGCAAATAAGAGACAGCAGGAAGATGGAGGAAGCGCAGGAGGAGGAGGAGGAGGACGAGGAGGAGGAGGAGAATTATTGGCAAAACCCCCAATAAGTGTGTTTGTATAGAGAAAGAATTAAGACCACAGATTACTGATAATTCAAGAACCGCTCTTGTTCTCAAAAATGTTGCAATTGAATGTGTAAATCCTTAAAAGTCTCTCCAACTTGGGAAGTTGATTCAAGTGTCTTTAGAGGCACTTCAATAGCATTCAGAAAGCAAAACTATTTATTTTTTCAACATGAGTAACACAACCAGAACATACTATACAAGCGCTTCTGTACAGCTGGAAAAATAACAAGTATTTTACTTTCATACATTACTTGTTTTAAAATTCTTAAAAGAGTTAGAGGATCTGAAAAGGCACATATTTTTTTCTGAAAACATAATTCTTCGTACCATCTAAGATATGAAAAAGATGTGTCTTTTGTAGCAAAAGCATTTACTAAACTATTCTGTGACTCATGTCCTTTCTTTCTCTCATTTGAACATGCTTATTTTTTTCTGAAAAATGATTAGAAATAGCATTCAGGTATAGTTTAAGAGATCTTATCTGGACTATGTGTTAAAAGCATTTGGCAAATGAGTTCTACCCCAAAAAAACCCCAATGATTTTGAAATTAACTGTCTTATATGTGGTATGTTGGCACCTAATAATCCCCTACAGCCATGATGGCGAATCTATGGCACGAATGCCACAGGTGGCATGCAGAGCCATATCTGTGGGCATGCAACCATTGCCCTAGATCAGCTCCAGCGTGCATGCGTGCACACCGGCCAGCTGATTTTTGCGCCTTACAGGCCTACCGGAAATCAGGAAATGGGCTGTTTCCGGCCTCTGGAGGGCCTCCAAAGGGGTGGGGAAGGTGAAAAACAGGCCTACTGGACCCACCAGTAACCTATTTACCGTCACGTGTCAAAAGCGGGGGTCATGCAGGGGTCACACATGCATGTGGGGGGGTGGGCTGCGAGGGGGCCATTGAATTATGGGTGTGGGCACACACACGACCCCCCATGCAACCCCCGCTTTTGGCACTCGACGGCAAAAAGGTAAGCCATCACTGCCCTACAGTTGCAGTGGGGAACAAGAGTTTATTCAGAAGAGTTAAAAGAGTCAAGATGGTGGCCTTAGCTATGAAATAAAACCCATGTATCCATGTTATGTGCCTCACAAATCATGTAAAAAAGGGATGGAGATTGACTTTGTGGCCATCATCTTGACTGATCTGACCCCCTTCCCCAATGGGAAACCCTTAGTGGAAGAAATGTTTAGAAAATCAATCAGTTTGAAAGGGGTTGAGGGTTGAGGAAAGCAGGTTTACTGTGAGAAGGTTGGGAATATACAATATACGTAAAAGTATTAGGAGTCAGTGTGAATTGATGCTGCCTAGAGAACAGTCGGTAAGAGAGGGCATAGCCCACAATTGCATAATGGGTGGAGAAAGAGGCTCAGAAAAGACTCTCCCTAATTTCTTAGGCTGTAAATGAAACAGTGGGAGATTTGTACTTTAAGATTTGCAATTTATTAATTCAGTTTTACAATAATTTAGTTCATTTGGTTGTGTTATCTGACTTCTTTACCCAGCATGTTGGCAGTGTTGTGAAAAGTATATATTGCTTCGACATTATATCTTGAATACTTGATGGAGTTGATGTTTGCAGATTAGATGGCTGTTTCGTAACATCCTGTGTAGGTGAGGTCCTTGATGTGTGCCCATTAGTCTTTTGTGTTGTAACGACCTGGGTAATGGGCTGGGTAGTTGATGTAATGTCCCGAGCAGATGGCTGTGTAGGACCTCACCACACAGGATGTTACGAAACAGCCGACTAATCTGCAAACATCAACTCCATCAACTAATCAAGATATAACAACACAGGCAACCAACCCACTCACAGCAACAAAGCCAGCACCCCACACCTCCCCACCAGTATTTATAGAGAGACAACAGCTCCGATCATGCTTTGTTCACACAGGCATGAAGCCGAAGGCACCAGCCTGAAGGATGACGAGTGGGACCTTGTCGAAACGTCGCCAAGATACTCTCAATCTTATATAAGAAAAGACCTGAGTACACCAAGACTTGCATACTTCTACCCATGAAAATCCAGGAAAACGGGTGTGTGTGTGTGTGTGTGTGTGTGTGTGTGTGTGCCCTGTTTCTAACAAAATAAGACATCCCCTGATAATAAGCCCAATCGGGCTTTTGAGCGCATGGCAGTAAGGCCAAGCGCTTATTTCAGGGTTCAAAAAAATATAAGACAAAGTCTTATTTTTGGGAAATCACGGTGTGTATGTGTGTGTGTGTGTGTGTGTGTGTGTGTAGATATTCCTCGATAATGCCAGTCTTTATGCTAGAAATGTGAACAGCAAGAAGGGACATTTTATCATATTTGTGGATAAGTAAGAAAGATAGATTCTGGATTCAAATACACATACTGATTCAGAGGATTTTAAATATGTGTAATTGACACTAGAAGTTCTTTTGGGAGGGGATATCAATAGCAATAGTACTTCGACTTATATACCGCTTTACAGTGCCTTACAGCTCTCTCTAAGCGGTTTACAGAGTCAACATATTGCCCCCAACAATCTGGGTCCTCATTTTACCCACCTTGGAAGGATGGAAGGCTGAGTCAACCTTGAGCCTAGTGAGATTAGAATTGCCCAATTGCAGGCAGTCAGCAGTCAGCAGAAGTACTGCACTCGAACCGCTGCACCACGGAGGCTCTTATGGACAAACAGCTGGAAAAAAGTGTTTTGTAGATAATTACAGTGAGATAATTGTATGTACAAATATGAAAAGATTTGGCCATATCCACAGTGGAGGAATGAAAATGATGGAGCTTGCTGATTACAACTATTAGAAAGCTAGTAGCATTAGTGGATAGAATGGATCAACTCATATTTTGATAAATTAAAAGAACCCTAACATTACAGCTTTAAAAGTTTACCAAAATCAGTAAGTAAAGAAATTCAGAAGTTTACCATTTTATGAGGTGCTTCATTATCTTGTCTTGGAGAAAATCATGCTGTCTTGTTAATCTATACACCTATACTGTGAAGCAGAACGGGTTAAGTTTATTTAAAAATGACTTTTAAATATATATATCTATTATCATTATCTTTTGCAAGAAGAGATTTGGGGATGGTTTATACCTAATCTTAGATAAGTAAAAACTTGATAGTATGAGAACCATCTGTCTGCCTATAACTGATATGCTGTCTTTTGACCTCCATTCATTCTTCATTACATCCTTGGTTTAAAAGATATTAACAATCTGTATTTTAATGGAGTTATTTTAACTGTTATTAAAACTTTACTGTGGTTGTTTTTTATTACTTTCTTGTGGCTGGCAAATCTTGTCCTTGGGAATATTCTTGGCAAATGTGCATCCTTAGTCCAGAAGTATTCTTTTTATTTCCCTTGGCCCCAACAAATCTTGGGCAAAAAGCTATGGGTGATTAAAATAAAATTTTAAAAAAAACCCAGATTGAATCACCTTACATGCTAAGTACTTATAAAAGACAGTATTACTTTCACATTTTAAAATAACAGCAAATGCAAGATCTGTGTTTGCCACCATAATACAATTGCTGAGTTTGTAAAGATCCATCCATTTTCCAAGTCTAACTTTTCCAGACGTAGTTTTGTTCTGGAAGGATTTAGTCTTGTTTTGATGTAGTCAGGAGGTAAAATGGAACACTTCAGAGTTGCTTAGAACAGAGGTTTTCATACATCACAGCACCTTCGTTTCTTTTCTATTTACTTCTACCACTGAAAAAAAATTGTTAAAGAGGTTATATAATTGTTCCCATTCACTTGTTGTATAAAAGTGATTTGGGTGATGTGGGGTTGGAATGAAATCAAATTTCAGTCTTCTATTTAGTAAAATATAATAGAGAAATGTTTTTACAATGTAGAACATTGCAAAATATAGAACTGGAAAATTGCTGAGAAGTTGTTCCACTTCAGCATTCAGATAGAGTTAAGTAGACTTTAAAGTTAAAGTACATGTAACTTGTAACAATTCTTGATAGACTTGATAGATGCTAACTCTGCCATCAAGCTATTTATACTATTTGAGCTCTCTTCTGAGTTTTCTGTACTTTTTAATCTTTTCTTTATTTTCACAGCAACACACTGCCAACACACTAGGTGGAAAAGTCAGGTAACATGACCAACTGAACTAAATTAAAACAAAATTTTTCAAATCTTAAAGTACAAATCTCCCACCGTCTCATTTACAGACTGAGAAACAAGGGAGAGTCCTTTTTATTTTGTCTTCTTATTCCCTTAATACTTTCATCTCAAATGGCACTTTGTAGTTACAATAAACTTCACAATCAGCATCTCCATATTTACAGTCAGAATCATAGTTTGATTCGTATTACCTTTATCTTTAAAAATCCACCAATGTTCTGCAGTTTTTAATAGTAAACAAAAAACTTCCACAATCTTGTTCGCTTGTCTATTTTAATTCCAATTTATTTTTTTAAATCTTTCAAAAGAACAATCTCTTTTATCTATTTAAAACTTTCTTGCATCCACTCTTTTTTGCCAAAAGTTTTTAAGTCTTTCAAATCTTTTCTTCCCTTTTTTCCTTATTGTGCCATTCAGGAAACCTCTCTTCAGCTGTTACATCCAAAATTGTTTCAGAAATATGGCTCATGCAAACCTTAGGTCCATATATTATTAGAACACAAGTAGTTCATTATTTGTTTGTGCTCATCATTTAATAACAATATCAGTATGTATCACACTCATTTGAGTAAGAAAATTAAATCTTAGTAAAATACTAATTTTAACTGTTGTAGTTTTACCTAGCCAAGACAATTTCCCCTAATTTGTTGTTACCCTTTTCCAAGTTGGTAAGTAGTTTTTACATAAATCCCATACAAATGGGAATTTGTCATACAAATTCCTAGATATTTCTCCTGTTTTATAGTGATGTTAAATTCCAAAAATATGTACGGCTTTCTTTCCTCTGCCAAATCCCATATCAACATTTAGTTTATTCTTTATTAGTCCAATAACTTGATATGAAACCATGTTGTACTACACATTCCATGAACAATACTAAGAAATCCTTCTGCTGGGTAACTGTAAATCTCATCATCAGAGTATAATTTTAGTTTATGTTCTTGAGTTGCTAATTTAACTCCTTAGATTTTATTTTCTGGACATGTCCTCTTAGTTCTTCTTGTTCCCCAGGTTGTTCAGAGTCTCAGGACCCGAGGCTCCGGCTGCTGCTGTGCAATGCCAGGTCCGTTGTAAATAAGGCCCCCCTCATATGTGACCTTCTCCAAGAGGGGGTGTGGACCTGGCTAGTATTATGGAGACCTGGTTGGGCCATGAGGGCGGGGTTCCCCTCGTGGAAATGTGCCCACCAGGTTTCCATGCATTCCATCAGCTGAGAGCTCAGGGTAGGGGTGGGGGAGTAGCGGTCATTATAAAGGAAGGTCTCGATCCGAGGGAGGCCACTGTACCTCAGATAGCCGGGTGTGAGTCCATCTTTGTGAGGTGGGGTCGTGATGGGCAGTTGGGTCTGTTGGTCACATACCTGGCTCCCTGCCACATGGCAACGACCCTGCCCGAGCTCCACAATGTTGTAGCCGAGGTGGCGATTGGTACCCCCAGGCTTATGGTCATGGGGGATTTCAATCTGCCATCTATCGGTGAAACATCTGAGATAGCTCGGGAGTTCATGGCTTCCATGACGGCCATGGACCTGACCCAAGTAATTCATGGCCCGACTCACATCAATGGACATACCCTGGATCTAGTTTTTGTCTCTGGTCAGTGGTTGAGTGGTCTTGATATAGGGAATATAGGTATTGAACTCTTGTCATGGTCTGACCACTCGCTCCTTCGACTTGACTTTCTGACCACTGCACCCCACCGCAGGGAGGCGGAACCGACCAGGTGGTTCTGCCCCAAGCACCTGATGGATCCTCATAGGTTCCAGATGGAGCTTGGGCCATTCCCTGAGACACTGTCACACGACTCGGCCAAGGACCTGGTGGCCACCTGGGATAGGGCGGACAGCGGGGCCTTGGACCGCATTGTGCCTTTGTGGCCTCTGACCCAGCACCAAACTCATTTAGCTCCTTGGTTCTCCGAGGAGCTGAGGGAGATGAAGCACTGGAAAAGACGCCTAGAGAGCGGTTGGAGGGCCAGTCGATCCGAATCTGACTTGACACTGGTAAGGTCTCATATTAAGACCTACCTAGTGGCGATAAAAACGGCGAAATCTAATTATTTTGCTGCTCTTATCGCGTCATCAGATAGTCGCCTAGCCGCCCTGTTTAGGGTGACCTGCTCCCTCCTTCATTTGGGAGCGCGGGATGATCCCTTGCAGGGACGGGCTGAGGATTTTGTTCAATATCTGGATGATAAAATAACTCAGATTCGGGAAGATCTGGCTGCTCACTGGGTTAGTTCAGGCGAGATGACTGAGGCAGGTCCTGAGAGTGTTATCTGGGCTGAGTTCAATCCTGTGGCTCCCGAGGATGTGGACAGGATTCTGGGAAGACTGAACGCAACCACATGTTTATTGGACCCGTGTCCCTCCTGGTTGGTGCTGGCTTCCCGGGAGGTTACACGAGGTTGGCTCCAGGAGATTATTAACGCTTCTTTGAGCGAGGGCACCCTACCGGCCGCCTTGAAGGAGGTGGTGGTGAGGCCCCTCCTCAAGAAGCCTTCTCTGGATCCAGCTGTTTTAGCTAACTATCGTCCAGTCTCCAACCTTCGCTTTCTTGCGAAGGTTGTTGAGAGTGTGGTGGCGTGGTAGCTCCCCCAGTATCTGGATGAAGCTGTCTATTTAGACCTGCTCCAGTCCAGTTTCAGGTCTGAGTACAGCACCAAAACAGCACTGGTCGCATTGGTGGATGATCTCTGGAGGGCCCAGGGTAGGGGGTACTCCTCTATCCTGGTCCTGTTAGATCTCTCAGCAGCTTTTGATACCATTGACCATGGTATCATGTTGTACCAGTTGCAGGGATTGGGAGTGAGGGGCACTGTTTTGCAGTGGTTCTCCTCCTATCTCTCCGACCGGTCGCAATATGTGTTGACGGGGGCAGCGGTTGACCCCGAGGCGCCTAGTGTGTGGGGTGCCACAAGGGTCGGTCCTCTTGCCTCTCCTGTTCAACATTTATGTAAAGCAGCTGGGTGAGATCATCCGTGGTTTTGGGGTGGAGTTCCATCAGTATGCTGATGATACTCAGCTGTACATCTCTACCCCAGACCACCCCAACGATGCCGTGGAAGTGATGTCCCAGTGCCTTGAAGCCGTGCGGGTCTGGATGGGGAGAAACAGGCTTCGACTCAACCCCTCCAAGACCGAGTGGCTGTGGCTGCCGGTGTCCCAATATAGCCAGCTGACTCCATCGCTGGTCATTGGGGGCGAATCATTAGCCCCCACGGAAAGGGTACGCAACTTGGTGTCCTCCTGGATCCACGGCTGTCTTTAGAGGAACATACTACGGCCGTGGCCAGGGGGGCTTTTCATCAGGTTCACCTGATAAGGGTTGCGACCCTTTCTAGATCGGGACTCCTTACGCACAGTCACTCAAGCGCTCGACATCTCTCATCTAGATTATTGTAATGCTCTCTACATGGGGCTCCCCTTGGGGTGCACCCGGAGGCTCCAACTGGTGCAGAATGCAAATGCGGCCGGGGATTATGGAAGCAACAGGGTTGTGAATGATCTCTGACCTCCAGACTTTTCGTCGGGCCTTAAACACGTACTTTTTCCAGCTAGCCAGCCTGGCCTGATCCCATGGGAAAATCTTTTTAGAGTCTTTGATATTAATTTTAATTGAATTGTTTTTAACTAATGGGCCAAATTTATATTAGTTACTTTTAATAATTTTTAACTTTTGTAAGATTTGTTTTTTATTTTGACTGTTCACCGCCCTGAGTCCGCAAGGAGAAGGGCGGTATATAAATTTAATTTAATTTAATTTAATAATGTTTCCATTGCTAATGGGTCTAATGCCAGTAAAAATAAAGAGAAAAAAGGGCAACCTTGTCTTATCCACTTCAGTATATTACACTGTTGTGATAAAAGCTATTTAATACTATCTTGGCTTTTTGGTTCTTTTATAAATGCCCATATCCGAGTTTTTTTAAAAAATAATCTTTGTGTTATGCAAAAGCCAGTTAGTTTTTAAAATACAGAATGAAAGTTCTTGGGTTACAAATCACACTATCAAAGTGGCTAGCTTTCGGCTTAGCACAATGATTTAACTGAGCCATCATTTATAAAGGATAGCATACACCTAGTATGACCCCAACCAACACTGTTTAAAAATAGGAATAACTTATCCATGGTCTAGCATAATCATAAATCCAGCTAGGTGAATGAATGTATGGACATATTTATTCTCTGCTTTAGTTGCCTATGTTCTTTGTGGTAAGCTATTTTTATCTAAGTAGTTCCTAGAAGAAATTGAAGGAAGACTCAACTTCTAAGGAATTCTAATTTCTAAGGAGGCATCATACTTTTTATATTGGGAATGCTCCCATCAATTTCATCTTGGAAAACAAGATCTTCTATGATCAAACAGCTTGGAAATTGTTGTTCCAGAAACCCAAATGTCTCTACTGGATTCCTCCAAAGTCAAATGGGCAGTTTCATGCATTGCCATCTGGTGTGCATTAGGTGAAACTCAAAATCTCACTAAGAAAACAGGTGAAATCAGAAGCTGAACAAATCAAATGTGAATCAAAGAGGTAAGAGGCCAGATAACAAGAAGAGAAGCAAGGGTGAATTGATGCTCAAATGTAGTCAGACGGCAATTAATTAAATTAAATGTAATCAAATGGCATTAAGCTAATTAACAATATATGAATGAATTAATGAAATGCTTTTATAATCAGAGTTTCTTCAGCTATTCCTTCATTCCACTGTTGATCTTTCACTCTGAAACAAATGCAGAAGTTTTCAGAAAACTTTAGTCTTTAGTCTCAAAGACGTATTGTTGCCATTCCCAATCCAGGGCAGATGCAGACGGCTGGGATTTTTTTCTCCTTATCATCCATTGTTCTGAAATCAACCACTGATGCCTTCCTCTGTAGAAGAGACATTAGCTGGATCTGTAATGGAAAAGCACAATGATATCAGAGAAAGCAACTGTAGTATGTCCCAGGAGATACTGCAGCGGACAGGAAGAGAAGGAACTTAGGACAAGGGTGGAGAAGTAAACAAAACAGAAATTGTGAGACTGCCTTTGTCTGAAACTTATATAATAAACTGTATTAAGTTATAAATTATTCTGATAGCTTTATTAAGAATCCTGTAAGAAAGAAAACAGCAACAGCCATACAGCCAAATATCCTCACACATATATTAAACAAGGAAAACACCATTGCTTTTCCAAAGATTAATCATCTATCTGTATCTATCAATGACACAAAGAATGAGAACAACCAAAGCTTTCAAATTATCTTCTTTATAGATTGTTTTGTAAAATATTGGCCCACAGCACTCCCATCTAAAGAAGCAGTTGACAAAGATCCTATCTATTTTAAAATGGAAAGAGAAAATGTTAACAGTGGTATAGAAGATTATTCTTTTTATACATCCAAGACATGCATTACTTTTAAGATATTGCTATCTTTATTTCATATACATTAATAGTACAACAATAAAGTGTGTAGGCCTAGGATTTTAACATTTGAACATCTGATGCTATTGGATTCAACGGATTTGACAAATTTATTTAGTGAACAATGCAATCCAGGGAGGGGAAGGAAGGAAGGGCAAAATCCGGTTGAATTTATTTAAAAAGAGGAATCTAGTTGGTTGACAGACAGTGATTCATTCATTCCCATCTACCTGTTTCTGAAGTCTCCCATCCTCTCCCTTAGGCACAAGCAACCAGTTCATATATGTACAATTCAACTAACTACTTTATTGTATTCCCCCTGTAGTACAGGAATCTCTCCATGCTGCCAAGCCTATAGTTAAGGCTCTATGGAGCTTAAGGAGGGAGGGGGTGTCCTGGATCTCTTGTTGCCATGCAACAATTCAAGGGTAATTCCCTGCTTGAGTCTTCCACCATGCCTGATTGGGCATTTCCCATCATTAAAACATGTATGTTGGAATGAAACTCTGATGCAAGTATGTGTATGGAGTATTCCTAAGAGATCAGAAGACAGTCACTTTGATCATCCATCTGGATCAAACCGGACATATTCCAGACCACCCCATTACTAGCAGTCAATGGCATTGCTTTAATGATATTTTATCCTCCATATTATTACAAGCGCTTTATTCTACTTAATGAATTCCACTCTCCAAAAAGGATCTTGTTACTCTTCCAGAGCTTTAATATAGTTCAAACTGAAAGAATTTGTCCTTTCCCCAGATATGGCGGATGGGTTGACCTCCTTCTCCCAATATTCACTGTTCAAATAAATAATTGCTCTTCTCCATTTTGTTGAGTATTTCAGTAAATAAAATTCTCTCCATGTCTCCAGTCTGTAATTTTCCACTTGCTTTTTGTTGGTGGCTTAGGAGCTATACCAAAGGGGAAGAGCATCAGTCATAATGTAACATAATGCATAATGCTTATGCAGAGAGTATGTTAATTTATAAATTTCTTTAAACTCTCCTCAATTGGCCAAATGATGTCTCTTTTACAGGAATTCACTAAGTGCTCAGGTTTAGTATTTGTTAATTGAGGTAAAACTCTTAAAGCCATTAGACAATTTAAATGTAGCTCTCTTTGAGCAATATCCTTTATTGGATTCCCCCATTATCCTTTAAATATCTTAGTGAGCAAGGGGATAAAATTAGAAAGAATTTGTTTGCTTTAAATTGCCAGCCTCTGCTTGATAAAACTATTAGCTATTTAGCTAATTGGACGGCTCTTCCATTATCATTAATTGGCAGAATTAATACAATTAAAATGGTGGCTTTATCTAAATGTTTGTGTTTATTTCAACGTGTTCCCATCAAGCTCCCTAACATGTTTTGAAAGCTTTCAATTCTCCAATTAGCTTTGTGGCTTTTCAGGGTTAGAGCTAAGATTAATTTGGAAACTCTGCAACTTCTCTTACAGTCAGCTGGGATAGCTTATTTCTGCTTGTAAACTTACTTATTATAATAAGTTATTCCCTGATACAAAGCTTCCTGTCATGGTGCCAAATGGTGAATCAAGCACATTAACCACAGGGCAAGATTAATGAGAGCAGGAAGAGCTTTTCTGAACACCGAAGTTTCTTGCACAATGATTACATAGTTGTTCTGCCAGGTCTAAACTTATCTACCCAAATTAGTAAATCTCATTTTTCCACTCTTCAAATACCATTGTTTTTCTTTTTCAGGAGTAAAATGCAATACATTGAGCCATACCACAATCCCTTGCAACAACCAATGTTGTGTGCTATTGAGTTAGTCAGACCTCATAAATCATAATTTTGTTTGTTCGAAGCACTTAGCTCACATTACCTCACGAGTCCTTACAGTTCATAAAGTAGGCCAATCATAAGCCTCTTTTGCAATGGGAGTCTGTGGTTAACTTGAGGGCTAATCTAAGACACTCCACTGATCTTATGGCAGGAGAAGAATATGAACTGTAGCCTTAGGGTTCTCATTCAATCTCTCAGACCATAATCCTAAAATTGTGTATTTACTTGCAAATAAATTCCAATAACCATGATCTGCATAGATGATGATCTGCAATGTTACAAGTTATATTTGTTTATTAAACATTGTTCTGACTACATGAATTGTTATATGCTACCGTTCTTATCACACTTGCTGTGTACAATTAGGCTACTACAAATACCAGATGATTCTGAGGAAAGACAGCTTTTCACCCAGGACATTTTTTTTTGCTTATTTCCTTTCTAGGCTCCATTATGATAAGAATGTACCTCTCACATGCAGTAGAACTAGTACAGTATTGGTAAAACTGTGGGCTACTTTCACACCTTTTTCTCAGGTGGCTTTCTGCTATCAGCATCCTGCCGTGCATGCTTAAAAATGTGCCCTCAGCCGAGGACAGCTGGTAGTTACTCTGTCAGGGTACCCTTCCATTTTCAAGGCCTGTCCCTGACATAGAAAACACCAGCTGTCACCAAGTGTACTTAGAAACATTTTCCATGTGAAACTGACAAGCTAAAAGAATCTTGTCAAGTCCCTACCTTTTTCTGGAGTAATGTGTGAATCTTTCCTAAGTGCCAGCAGAGACAGGAGCCTGCCTTATGAATCAGAACAGAACATAGATACTTATTCTAAACTATTTCCAAAAATTAGCATACGTCCTTTAGAACCCAGCAGGTTGTCCGGTTCTAAAAGATGCCAAATGTATTTATCCCAGATTCAACGTCAATTTATAGTAAACATAAGACACTGGTAGCATGGTAGAATCTATTATTTTGGGCTTTGATTGCCTAATGATAACACTGGAGCAATTTTCTTGACATTTACTAGGTATTTGGGGATTCAACTCAAATAAGCTCCAGTCACTGTGATAAACAATTAGGAAGTGAGAAGCATTGTAACAGTGAAAGTCCAACACACCTGAAGGGCACCGGGTTTGGGGAAGGTTGATTTAAAGGAAATGACCCATGCAAGAAGCCTCTCTCTTGGGCTGTACAGAGCAGCTTGTACTGGCTTCATAGTTGTCTCCATCTGTTATCAAATCCTTGAAGTATTACTTTGCTGAAGTAGCATCTAAAAATACTGTCAGTTCAGAAAGCACATCAAAGAAACATGGAGGACACTGCCAGACTGGTGAGTGGTCTGTCCTGCCTTTAAAAAGCATTTGGGTCACTGCTAGATACTTGGGATAACAGTCCAATAAGTCTTGACAACCAGTCCTTCCATCTTGATTGAAAATTTCTCCAGTACTGCTTTCTCTGATTAGAATATGTCCTTAAACCCTTATTGTACATGGGCTACAAAAATTCAGATAACCATTAGATGGCAACAGAGATGTAGAAAATGCTTAACTCTTTGCTACCATTTGATGATTGTCTAGATCAGGGGTGTCAAACTCACAGTGTCACGTCGTCATGTGATGTATCACAACTTTTTCCTTCGCTAAACCGGGGATGGGTGTACCCAGCACATGACACATCCAGGCCACAGGCACGAGTTTGACACCTTTGGTCTAGATTTTTGCAACCTAGATATGGGCCCTAACTGTGGCCTACTTTTCTATCAGCATTTCCTGTCATATACAATCCTCTACATGTCTACTACTGAATTCAGTAGGATTTGGTTCTGGTTAAAAACTCTTGAGAATAGCCTGTGGGGAAACTGTTCTCCCCATAAACATAAAACTATTAGGAGTTAGAAGAAGTCCTTAGCCGCAGGACTACTTTGGTGTTCATTGAAAGTATTCACATAATTCTTTAGGATTTTTTGCCAGTAGAAAGAAAAGTGCTCTCAGGAGATGATTCATTAAAGTTTTTCTGTTTAAAAAAGTGCTTTTTGGAAGTGCATAGAACACGGGTGTCAAACTTGCGGCATCACATGCCATCACATGACATTCCACAATGTTTTTTCTCTTTGCAGAGCTGGGATGGATATGGCCTGCACAAGACGCATCCAGCCTGCGGGCCACCGGTTTGACACCCGTGGAATAGAAACTGGGAGGGGAGGGGAAATGAGGGAGGATGTTCAACATATAGTAGAGAAGCTTACTTAAGGCCCTGAGTAATACTTCCAAATAAACTTCAAAGCATACACATTCCTAGCAGCTCATGTACAGGCTAAAAATGTGTTTTGACAACCTAAAGCAAGTTCAGAGGATGGCTCCCTTTATGGTGAGGGGACTGGAAGCCTAGTCTTATCAGAAGTAGTTAAAGAAACTAGATTAGATTTAATTAGGTCTGCAGAAAGGAAGAATAATATGCTAGCAGATTTTTAAATGTTTGTCATATCAAGGAAGGAGGAGACGTCTGCAGGATCACAACTAATAGCAACAGGAACTACTAAGAATACGGTAAAGGTAAAGGTTCCTCCACACATGCATGCTAGCTGTTTCTGTCTAAGGGCGGTGCTCATCTCCATTTCTAAGCCAAAGAGCCAGCGCTGTCTGAAGACATCTCCGTGGTTATGTGGCCAGCAGGACTAAACACCAAAGGCACATGGAGCACTGTTATCTTCCCATTAAAGTGGTACCTATTTTTCTACTTGCATTTTTTATGTGCTTTCGAACTGCTAGGTTGGCTGATTTTTTTTAAGGCTCAATCAAAATTAGCAGTATAGATAATACTTTCAAAGATACTGCTAATTATGATTGATCCTTAAAAAAAATCAGTTAATAAAGCAGGAAGGAGATGGGATGAGACAAATGTGAAAGTGAGTAACAATAAGAGAGATCCATTTGCCTTTTATAAACAATGCTACTGGCTAACCATTGTGTGTGGATGACACACTAGATGATAAGCAAAGACAACACGAGCCATGATCTTGCAAGCCTTATGTCTAATCTGCTTTTTCATTTCATTTATTTATTTTGACTAACATGTACATGATAACAGGTGTAAGTATAAACATAAATATGAACATAGTAAATGTGTACAAATAAATGGAAACAGTAGGACAGGGATGGTAGGCACGTTGGTGTGCTTATGCAGCCTCTTACAGATCTTTGAGGAAAGGGGTGAGGTCAACAGAAGACAATCTAAGGTTAAAGGTATGGGGGTGTGGGGATGTAACAACAGAGTCAGGTAGTGTATTCCAGGCATTGACCACTCTGTTACTGAAGTCTCCGTATTTTCTGCAATCAACTTTGGAGTGGTTTACCTTGAGTTTGTATCTATTGTGTGCTTGTGTATTATTGCAGTTGAAGCTGAAGTAGTCATTTACAGATAGTACATTGTAGCGGATAATTTTGTGTGCTACATTTAGGTTGGAGCATAGTTCTAGGTTATCCAAGCCCAAAATTTCAAGTCTGGTGGCGTAAGGTATTTTATTGGGGGCAGTAGAGTGGAGGACTCTTCTCGTGAAATACCTCTAGACTCACTGTATTGTGTTAATGTCCAATATACAGTGTGGATTCCAGGCAGATGAGTTATATTCAAGAATTGGTCTATCAAAGGTTTTGTATGTCCTAGTTTGCAGTACAATATTACCAGAGAACAAGCTTTGCAAGATTAGGTTAACAACTCTTAATGCCTTTTTGGCAATGCTGTTACAGTGAGCTCTAGCACTTAGATCATTTGAGATGAGTACTCCAAGATCCTTGACAGGGTGAGGGTCGCCTATGAGATCTTGTATTTGATGCTCTGATTTTTTTTATTTTATTTTTTTTGCCAATGTGTAAGACAGAGCATTTGTTGGTTGATATTTGGAGTTGCCACTTGTTTGACCATTCTGACACATAGTCAAGGTCACTTTGTAGGGCAACAGTGTTGTCTGTAGTGTTGAATAGTTTTACATCATCAGCGAAGAGGGCACAGCTGCTCCTCTTCTGCTCCTCGCAAAGGTCATTTGTAAAGTATAAAGTATAAAGAGTAAAGTATATGTAAAGTATAAAGAGTGTGGGCCCTAAAATGCTGCCTTGGGGGACACCACTGTTAACTGGTGCAAGGTTGATAAGGTGCTCCCTATTTTGAATACTTGTTGCCTATTTGACAGGAACACAGCTATCCACTTATGCAAGGATCCGGAAATGCCGTAAGAATTTAGTTTTAACAGTAGTTCATTGTATACCACTGAATCAAAGGCTTTGCAGAAGTCTATGTAAATTGTGTCTATTGCTTTGCTATGGTTGAGATATGTAGTCCATATGTTTTTGCAGTATAGGAGTTGCAGATTACAGGACAATTTTTTTTTGAAACCAAATTGCTTGTTAGAGAGTAGGTTGTTTGTCTCTAAATGGAGGGTAATGGATTGGTTTATGATTTATTCCATGACTTTGCAGGTGACACAACAAAGTGAGATTGGTCTGTAATTTTCAACTAGGCTGGGGTCTCCCTTTTTGAAGATAGGGATGACCGCGGCTAATGACCATAGGTTGGGCAAGGAGCTGGTTCTGAAGGATATTTCATAGACTATGCTTAGAGGTTTTGCTATGGCAGTAGAAAGCTTTTTTAAGAAGTAGATACATAATCCATCAGGGCCAATGGATAGAGATGGTTTTAGATTGCGTAGTGTTTTTCAATGTTATCGTCTGTAAAATCTATACGTAACAGATTGTTGCAATTGGTTGAGGTTCGACTAGGAAATGTGGGGCTTGAGCCATTGCTGTTTACAAAGACTGAACTGAAGAATGTGTTGAAGAGGTTGGCCTTAATAGCTTCATCATGCTTTTAAGACCCTCTTGAAGACCTCCAGTGAAAAGAACATACCACTTAATAATAAATTAATTATTGGAATTGGCTGCCTTATTAAGTGGTATGTTCCTTTCACTGGAGGTCTTCAAGAGGGTCTTAAAAGCTGATTAGACACAAGGCTTGCAAGATCATGGCTCGTGTTGTCTTTGCTTATCATCTTGTGTGTCATCCACACACAATGGTTAGGCATTGTTTATAAAAGGCAAATGGATCTCTTTTACTGTTACTCACTTTCATATTTGTCTCATCCCATCTCCTTCCTGCATTATTAACTGATTTTTTAAAGGATCAATCAAAATTAGCAGTATCTTTGAAAGTATTATTTATTAAAAAATGAAGTTTTGGATGCACAATTTTGGGCAATTAATTAATTCAGAAATATAGATTTGAGAATACTGTTTTCTCAAATTACGCATTTTTGAAATTGAGAATTACATTGCAGAATAGAAAATTGAGAAAATTGTGTTGAAGTTCTGGATTAAACAAAGGAGTCCTCCAAATTGTATTTCTTGCTCCAACAGAATTAATTTAAACATTAGCTTTGTTCCTTGTTTTGCAATGTTAACCTTATTGCTAAATGTCAACACTTGGTGTCTGTGTGTGTCTGTATGTGTGCATGAGAAGAAAGAGGGGAGAGAGAGAGAAAAGACAGATTTTTTTTTATTATCCCCTTTATCTGTCACAAAGTTACATTTGCTTGTATTTTGGAAATGGTAAGCATTTGAATAGTCAGGATTTGCTCAAGGGTGAAAAATAAGGGGAAAATGAAATGGTGATTTATGGATTTGCTGATTAAGAAAGGTTGAATATGGGACAGAAGGGAACAATTTAATTTTAGAGAGGGAGGATACTAAGTTTGTAATTGCTGAATGAAGATCAGAAGTTTCTTTAATTATCTTTTTCTATGTGCATTGCTTTTCACAATTTTCCTTTTTTTTCTTTTTCTTAACTTTCTCTGTTTACCTTTTATTTCTGTAAAAAAAAATTCTAGTAAAAATCATATATTAAAAAATAGTTTTGGTGAAGGGTGAGAAAGGTTTCCCCTGAGAAAGCAGATGTTGGGATCCAGGTTTTGGTGCCAAAATCTCAATCTTGAAACACCTCAGATACAGGTATTGTAGTTCAAGTAGCTCTTCATTTACGACTAGTTCACTTAAGAATAATTTGCATTTATGATGGCTATAGATTGAGGGTATTATGTAAAAGGTCACATGACTGCATGTGAGGTGCTTTGTAATTGGTCTCTTTTACAATGGGTTGCAGAATTCCAGTCACATGACTGCAATTCATGATGGTTTTTGCTAGTTTCCAACAAAAAAATGCCCATTCAAATGAATGGATTCACATTTATGACTGCCATATTCACCTCATGATTGCTGTAAAAAAAGGCCATCAAATTACTTCCAATCATGTGGGTACCTTGACTTATGACTGGCATGATTTATGGGATTTCCAGTCCCAGTTGCGATCATCAATTGAGGACTGGAGGAATGTAGGAAACTACTTTAGGTTGACTATGAAATTAGCCTTCTGGAATTCCTATCTGAGATGTTTATAACCCTCTGAAGATTTCAAGAACTGAAGCTGAGATCTGTTCTACATTGAGTTAGAACCTGGTTCCATATGCTTCTGAGCTCATGCACAATCAGATGACCACAGCACAGCCACAGAAGTGAAGTGACAACCATGAAACTTTCCTTACATGCATCACCATGGACATAAACAAGGGTGACTGCATAGTTGTGGCTGCCATCTTAACTTTTTTCCCCTCAAACTGCCAAGATGTCAATGCACAATAATATTTGAGTTTCATTTGAGTAACCCGTACTTACCCTTTCAAGGTACTTTTACAATGTCAGGCTTAGAGGGACTATAACTTGGGCTACCAAATTAGGAAATGTTCTCCATCAGCGGAGACTTTTAAGAAGAGACTGGACAGCCATTTGTCTGAAATGGTATAGGGCAGGGTGTCAAACACAAGGATGCGGCCTGCAGGGCCATCCTGGAAAATGTAATAGGCCAGCCAGCGTGGCATCAGGCCCGGTCTACTAAATGTGAAGAGGAAACATCAGGCCAGCATGGCGTCTGCCTGATCTACTCAATGCGAAGAGGAAACATCAGGCCAGAGTGGCTTTGGCCCCGTCTACCCAATGCAAAGAGGAAACATGCCAGCAGTTTGGGGAGTGGCATCAAGCTGGCCACACCTATCCAGTTAGCTACACCCACCCAGTTAGCCACACTTGCCCAGCCCCCTGAGGTCAGTCACAGCCCTGATGCGGCCCTCAATGAAATTGAGTTTGATACTCCTGGTAAAGGGTGCTGTACCAGGAGGGTGCTGGTACTTCAGTGCTGTACTGAAGGGTGCTCCTTCTGCTTAAGCAGGAGGTTGGGTTAGAAGACCTCCAAGGTCCCTTCCAACTCTGTTATTCTGTTATATTAGGAAATATTGTCCATCTCCTTGCTGTTGACTAGCCCAGTAGTCCAGTTAAGGTAGCTCTAAATCCAGAGTTGGTTTGTTGTGTTTTAGAAAATACACCTTATATTTTGAGGTTTTACAAAGTATTTCTTTTAAGGTGAAAAGTGCATGCCTCTAATTACTGAGGGATATGATGGCATCATCTATGTTTCCATCCACATTCTGTCATCTTGAAGAAGAAACAATGAGAAAAATTAGGTGACATTTTCACCAGGGATATATCTCCTTTGTGCTTTCAAACCTGCTTTACAAGCACACATGCATTTTAAGGTCAATCTGTGATAAATATGATTGTCATTATCTCAAAGGCCTTCCCTGTTTGCTCTCTGCTTCTCTGTTTATGAAATGCCATAACAAAAGTGAACTCACGCTTATGTGATTCTGCAGAGTGATGTTCCTGTGTGCCAGATGGGCACTTTCAGGCCTGTATGAGCGTGGATTATTTCATTTCCTGCATCTGGGACTCCAAATGGCTGTGCAAAATGGAACAAGAGAGAGGCCTGGCTTTTTGAAGGGGTCTCTTTAGATCGGAGAACCTAAAGCAAGAGGCATGCTGTATGTGGGTCATGTACAACTGAGGTCTGAAGTGAAAACCTTTAGCTATGGGAACAAGGTAAAAATAAACAGTAACTAATATTAAGTGTCAGCTACAGAGAATGGGAAAGAGAAAAGAACAAAATAAACTAGTCACAATTTTTGGCTGGCTGTAGAAAATGAGTTGAAATACTGGATTGTTATGGTAGGAGAGATTTTCAGACTGAATTCCTAAGGAATCAGGCATGGCCCATGAGAAATGACTCAAAAGTTCTGGCATGGACCATATTGCCTTCACTTCCTTTGGATTGACCTAACTGGAAAGTCTTATCAGAATCCATAATGGCCTCCTGCAGGTACATTTCAACTTGGATAACTTTATCCCGCTCACCTTGGTTTTCAAAGGTAGAGTAGCAAACCTATTCTGCAAAGTAGTACTCCTGTGACAAACTCAGCTCAGTTTAGTAGAATCTGCTGCAGGGGTGAAATTCAGCAGGTTCTGACAGGTTCTGAAGAACTGGTAGTGGAAATTTTGAATAGTTCAGAGAACTGGCAAATACCACCTCTGACTGGTCCCAGAGTGGGGTGGGAATGGCGATTTTGCAGTATCCTTCCCCTGGAGTGTGGTGGGAAGGGAGATTTTGCAGTATCCTTTCCCTGCCACGCCCACCAAACCACGACCACCAAGCCACACCACGCCCACCAAGCCACGCCCACAGAACCAGTAGTAAAAAAAATTGAATTACCTAGCAGACCATCTTAGCATGTTTTACCAAGTGCTCTCATCTCAACTCATAAGTGAGTAGGAAGTGAGTAATTGAGAATGCTGCGCATCTAGAAATGTCATACTCAGTCTCCACTATATGCAGGTTGGGTTGGGCAGACTTTTATCCCTGATGATACCTCCAGAGGTGCTGGACTATGTTCCCCATTGTCCTCAGCCAGCAGATCATGATAGATAAGGAGAAAAGGAGCAGCAGTCCAATATGTTTAGAGAGTACCAAAAAACCCAAAAATCTATATTTTCAATTCTGGGCAATGTGGACAAGCAATTTTTGCAATGAACAACAATTCCAAGTCAATTCAAGTGTGGTTCTCCTGAAAGCCACTTTTTTCCAATTATTTTAGAACAGTTCCAAGAATATTTTTAATATTATGGAATCCTCTACAAAGCATACAAAGCTTGCAAGATCTTAGTCTGCTGTGGTTCCATATGGATTATGGGAGTTACAGAATCCCCTACAAATGATGAAGTGACGCTAAACTCTATCCAAACTTGAGATTCAGTGGAAAGGCAGTACTTACCCTTAACTGAAATGTACTCTGTAGTCATTTCCATATAGCATCTAGAATCAGTCAACCTCTATTGAGGAAAGTAACAGTAATGTAAAAGCTTTACATCACTGCAGTGATGGCTATCAAGCTATTCCTCATAAGTCTCTCATGAGGAAACGGCTTATGACTGTAATCCAATTCAAAGAGATAGCTGGGTTCACACAAAGAATTTGCACTAGACTCAAGCCATGCTATCGTTGCTAATTTTGGTCTTTCTACCTCAACATTAATTCATAAATCAGATTTCAGAATTTCTTTCAGGATTAAAAGCACTTTGCCAGGTTGCTTTAAGAATATAGCAGGGCCCTTTTTGGGGGAAATGTATTCCTAATGTAGTTTTGTAGCTTTCTGGATCATGTCTAAGGATAACCTTGTGTAATAAAACTAAAATGTAAAAATAAATAGGAAGCATAAGCAAATTTTGCAAAAGTTTATGGGTAACTGATTATATTTTCTGGAAATGGGGGAGGAGCCAAACAGAGGGGAAAAGTGCAATTTTTATCTTGAATGTGTAAGTGTTAAAGCTATAGTACCAAAAAGTGATAATTTTAGGATAGTATCTTTTAATCTGAGAAGGGCAAAACAAAAACAAAAAAGAGGCAAGAAAAACAACCTAAAAACTTTCTGAAAAGAATTTGTGACAGAGTAAAATAATAAACAGCAGTTGCCTTCACGGTTTTGCATAAGATATTTACAAAGTGGAGCATATCAATGTTTGCTTTATGCATTTTCACATCCTGCTCAGTTTAAAGCAGCAATTTTCTGCAAGGACAACAGAGGAAAAAAACATGCTTTACACTGCTTATATTAATTACATTTTTCATTACCCGTCATGTTTTCTACAGGCTTATGTATTATTACTGCAAAATGTAATGAAACAGAAAAGGAGAGGGAGGGGAGAAGAGAGGGAAAGAATGGACTTCTGGGAAAATTTCCAATTCTTGAAATGCAATGTTAATTGAGAGCTATTTTTAGGGCAGTGCAGAGAGTGTGGGACCCAGTGCCATCCGTCACAGGATGGGTATAAGCCAGAAGCTGTTGTGCTTCATTGGGTGTGGTGCTTATACTGATGGAAGGAGAAGGAGAAGGAGAGGAGAAGGCGAAGGCGAAGGAGGGAATTAGAAAAGAAAAGTTCTGTCCTATATATCTTCCCCATTCAATGGTTCCGTGCAAGGCCACAAAACTAGCAGGCAAAGAAAGGATACAGCTGTGGACTGGTGCCAAAACCCAACAGGTCTGAGCTGTACAGAGTTGAAGAAAGAGCTGCCATGACAAGAGGTTAGATTAAATCAAAGCGAGCAGCTCCCTTCTCTTCCGTGGCCAACTTCCAGCTCTACAAGGGAGCAGTGGTTCCAAATCAACATGCCATCCGGAGCCCTGGATTGGAAATGTGATCCTTTAAATTTATATATCTTTCCCAAAGTCTGCCAAAAATCAATTATTTTAATTTGTATATAGCACAGGCATGTACTGATTCAAGTTTTCTTTTGAAGTAGGGTTTAAACAGCCAGCAAACAAAGCTCCTCACTCTTCTAAATGCAGTAAAGAGGGAAAGGGAGGGGGGGTTCAAATGTGGAAAAGACCACAAGTTCTTGCTGTTGTCTTTGATCCCAGCAAGAAGACACACAGAGCCAGTTCAAGCAAAACCAGGAACCTCTCACCCAGCCATTTGACTGGAATTCCTGGACTCAGCAAACACATGACCCTCCATTCTTCCTTCTTCAAGCATTTTGTTGCCATCTTGAAAGGCAGCTCTGTACCAGCTTTCTTCCCCCCTCCCCCTTAAAAATCCCTATGGAATTATGAGCAACTTTGAACTGTGAAGGAAAAACACAAACCCAGCAATTTTTTGCATGGGAAATCTAGATACTTTTAGTTAAAAGTACTACACTTATTCCCCAATAGGTGCTTGTGGGAGCCTACTTTTAGCATTTCTGGCTTGACCTCTGGAAGCCACGGAGATACATGCATGACATCTTCTTGGCTACAAGGTGTGGCCTCCCACTGCCTTCTGCAGGATCTTTCTTCAACTTCCCACTTTACCTGTGGCATTTATTTATTTATTTATTTATTTATAATCAGACTTATATGCTGCCCTTTCTCCGCGAGGACTCAGGGCGGCTCACAACAATAAAACCAGTCCAGTTTAAAATTCAGACACTAAAAACTAAAATTCCCATTAAAACCCCATTCAGTCCAGGCCAGCCTGGCGAAACAACCATGTTCTAAGGTCACAGCAGAAGGAGTGAAGGTTGGGGGCTACCTGGAGCTCCAAGGGGAGCTGATTCCAGAAGGTAGGTGCGCCCCCAGAGAAGGCTTGCTCCCTAGGGGCCGTCAGCCGACATTGCCTGGCAGACGGAACCTCAAGTAGGCTCTCTTTGTGTGGGCATACCAGGCGATGGGGAGTTGTTGCTGGCCGCAGATGTTCTGCCAAATACCCCTAAGCCATGTAGAGCTTTATAGGTGATCACCAACACCTTGAACCTCACCCAGAGAGAAACCGGTAGCCAATGCAGGTCACGCAGGAGGGGTGTGACATGGGAGCATTGGACACTCCCATCACTACCCACGCGGCTACATTCTGTACCAGCTGAAGCCTCCGAGTGGTTTTTAAGGGTAGCCCCATGTAGAGAGCGTTGCAAAGTCGATCCGGGATGTGATTTGCAGGTAGTCTCCCATCCAAGTGATAACCATGCTATTTTCTAAGAGTGCATTTGGAGCCAGAAGCATTGAGGGAATAATTGCATTTGGGGCCAGAAGTATTGAGGGAATAACTGCTAGATAACAATTGTTTTGATTGTTTTAAATCAGTCTAGGACAGTTGGTTGAAAATTGTTTCGCTGGATTGGGTCAGAGCCTAACGCCGACTCCCTAACCCAGTGTTTCTTAACCTTGACAATTTGAAGACAGGTGGACTTCAATACCCAGAATTCCCCACCTAGCATAGCTTGCTGAGGAATTCTGGGAGTTGAAGTCCACATATGTTCAAGTTGCCAAGATTGAGAAACACTGGCCTAACATAGCCCTTGGGGATGATAATGTGCCTGTTAGACAAGATTGGTCACCTAACTGTAAATGGTTATTTTATTTTATTTTTTTAAAAAAAGGAGTACAAGGCTTGTTTCTCACAATGCTCCTGGACCACACAGAAGCCCCAAATGCATTCTTAGAAAATAGCATGGTCGGTGGCTGCAGTCCAGTGTTTGGCTTGCCTTCTGTTAAATTGGTGTTTTGTGATTTGCCACAGCCACCATGGAACCATTTTGCAAGAGTGCCCATAAAAATCCTCTGAAAACTCCATATGTGTTCGCTGGCCCCCAAAGTTTAGGGCCTCTGGTCCAGCTTTCCAGCAGGAAGTGCAATCTACCTTATATTCACACGTTTGGCACTATGTAAATCCATTCTACCTTCCTCCAGAGAACAGTTAAATAAAGAAAAACGTTTACCACTAATGCTAGACACACGTAGCATCCAATTCAGTTTTATGCTATTTTTTCAAGTATATATTTTTTCTCCCTCTTTCTCCTCTCCTTAACTGGAAGGCGTTTTTATTTTAGAAAAATACTTGGAACAGTCTAGACTCTCCAATATATTTGTGTGCCAAATCTTTTTGTTTTGTTTTGTTTTCATTAAAAATACCATTTTCCTTAAGATAGCTGAAAACCTTAGGTAGAGAATCTCCATTTCTGTATGCAAAAGATGGATTTAGTTCCCGCTGCCTTTCCTCCCCATCAGTGATCAGACTGTTTAGGGAGCTTCCAAACAAGCATTTTATTTTGGGCAATTGTTCTGCTTCATTCACAATTTTTTTTTTTTTACAGGAAATGCTGATGTCCAAGTCTTACATTTGTAGCTCTCCTGTGATTTCTTATTGCTGTCTCATTCTTTTTTTTCCCAGAAAAGAAAAAGGTGGAAAATAAACAAAGCAACTGGAGATGTTTTATTTGGCAATGTTAAGAACTGTCTGTCCAGAAGGGCAAAAAGCAAAGCATTTCTATGTAAATGTTGCGGTATTCCAGCAGAACTGATGTCGTCTGCTGCAGGTCAACACAATGGAAAAAGATCCTTTTCCTACGTGGTTTTCTGTTGAAACTCTTTGATTTCACCCTCCAGTTCCTTGAACTCAAGGCTACATTAACGCACTTTTCAGAATTACATAATTTCCACTTGTGGACTATTTCAAATCTGCCATAGCAAGCAGAGGGTCCCATTTCCAAAGCAGATGAGCCACGTTTTTAAGAATTTTAAAGGGTGAAATAGGTCTGATAAGCATCTACAAGGAGCCCTTTCTTTAACCTCATCCCGAACTCATAAGAATGCAAAAGGAACCTCTATTGTGGGAAACAACCCCCTCCAAGAAGAATGGAATATTTTAGGAAATATGAAAAAGGCAGAATATTATATTTCCCTAAAGGAGAAATAGAGAAAAATGTTCTTGGAAACAGAAAACAGCCCCAAGTCTTTCTTAATAGCCTCCAGCAGATATTTTGTGCCCATTGAGAAAGATTGGGCCAGCCTATCTACAAAACAAAAGATCTCCAGCTCCAAGATGATGGGATTTTAGACATGACCCCAGGACATAATAGGATTAACCCACTACCATCTAGCAGCAGAGCTTACCCCATTGCACAATCTCCTGGGGACATTGCATCAGGGGTGGGTTCTAAAATTTTTTACTACCAGTTCCGTGGGCGTGGCTTGATGGTCATGTGACAATTATTTAGGACTTAGCAGAGGTACTGGTCTACCAGGCTTTTAAGTGCTTGCAGAGCTGTACCGATCTACCCATTTATTTTTGCAGGCACTGGTCTACCCATTTATTTTTGCAGGCACTGGTCTACTCATGTATTTTTGCAGGCACTGATCTACTCATGTATTTTTGCAGGCACTGGTCTACCCATTTATTTTTGCAGGCACCGGTCTACTCATTTGTTTTCTTTTAACACTGATCAGCTGTAGGGCGGCCCTTTGAAGCCCCATAAAAGAGTTTAAACAGGTTTTTCTCTCTAGCCATCAGCTGAGACTCAGGAAGCCGCAATAGATTGGAGGTGGGGCCAAATAAAAGGTAAGAATAACACGGGGGGGGAGAACCGGTTTGATGACGTCATATCTTCACTGCTACCAGGTCGGCCGAACTGGGCCGAACCGGGAGGAACCCACCACTGCATTGCATCACCCTCCAGGCTTCAACCAAATGTAAGTCAGACAACCTACAGAGCCTGCTATGACCCCTACAACAGCCAAAAGAATACATGTTCTTGTACAGGAACAGGAAGTTCAAGTGCAAAGCCCAAGAGAAAGTATAAAAACCCCTCACTCTCAACGTGATATGGTCAGCTACCGAGAACCCATGTGGTTCTGCTTCTTCATTAAACCATCTGTCCAATTAGCCTCCATTTTTCTAGTGTCTTACTCCTGGCTTAGAACTGAACCAGATGGATATTTCTTCCCACAATATCTTACCTGATTGGAGGTTTCCACACATCAATAAAGGAATAACAGTGAGTCAGATTCTGGACGCATTTGGGCTTCTGTGAGTTAAACTTTAGGCTAAGTTTTAGGTGGGAATTTTTGACTTCTTAAAATCCAAAAACCTTCCTGCTCAACTCACATCAGAGCCTGTCTTGTATTGATGGAGGTTGATAGAAAACCACAAAAAAATGTTGGGCCTTGGGTCATAGACTGAGGAGTTATTGGAATAAAGTACTGCTGATTTTATAGGGGATCAGGCCCATTCTGGATCACTGGGATGTTTATATTTAAAAAAATTCAAAACATATCTAACTGATCTTGAAAAGCAAAGGCAAGATTGAACCAAGTTAATGCTTGGTAGGAAGATTACTAGCAGAGTTCTTGCTAGACTAGGAAGCAGTCCAGAAAAGTAAGGCAATGGCCACGATATTGTCAAGAATGCTATAGGGGCTCAGTCTGAAGGAATCTTGACTCTTCGTTTTCTACACTGATATGCAAATAAGAATAATAATTTCATACAAACTGGAATTACAATTACTTCTGAGCATCCAAACAAATGGATTCTAATGCATTGTTTGAAATCTGCAGGTCTTTTAAGGCTGAAACTTTATAGCTATTCATCAGGGTGCAAGTTCCATTGAACATAACAAATCTTACTCTTAGATAGGTTTATGCTGTCAATGGGCTGGTTCACCATATTTTCAAGCTGTAACACCTGGAAAAAGTTTACGATCAGCAGCTATGTGCAAAGAGGGCATGAATCCACCTACTGAAAAAGTCCCCTTTGTCCAAGCAAGCAAAATGTACACAAGAGACCCGTACCCCCCCCTCCCCCCTCCCCTCCGGCAAATGGTGCATGCAAGTTTAGTCATTTAAAACCTTACACCCCTGGCTTGTTTTTGATGATAAAACTCATACTTCTCTTTGCAGGGTGTCTACAGCCTACATTCTGGGAATTTTTGTCAGATGGAGGAGATGTCCAAGTTGGAAGGGAAAAGCAGAACAATCTTGGTCACATCTTGATATATGATAAGTACGGCTCTAAAATGCTTAGCTTTAGATGAATTGTGGTTCTCAGATAGCATGTAAGCTAAAATTTATACCATCACAAAGAGCATATATCAGATTTAGAATCATACTTCTTTTATTTTAAAAATGCATGGAATGTCCACTGCCTAGACTCTTTGGCCCACCCCTAATGATCTTGGACATACCTTTAATTCTTAAACTTCTTCTGCTTTATACAACCACAACATCCACCAGCATGCAATAGATGTCCAATATGGGAAACAGAGCCTCCCAATACCCATGTAGAGATGGATCAGTCAAAAGCATCTTGTCGTAATGTTAGAGGCCCAAGAATCGCCTACATAATGTTTTTTTTTATTTCTCAGTAGCAAAGAGTTAGATTAGTGTGGGTTTTACCTGACTATTCCTGTTAGATTAAAAAGAAGAACTACTTTCCCAACATCTCTGGAGCTTAGATAGGAGCGATAAATCATAAATACATTCTAACATGATTTCCTCTTATCTGACACAGTGAATTAAGACTGTTGAGCACAAACATTTATAGCTGAAAATGACAAACGTTTCCTTTTAGGTATGCAGCATCAAAACCATTAAGTTTTATGGCAAAGCACTTTTAAAGCTAACACAAGCCATATATATTCGTATAGTAAGTTATAGTTGCATGCATGTGAATGCACTGAACGTATGAACAGTCAAAGTTGCATGAGGCTTGCAAATATGTAGCAAGACAACAGTTTGGATAGGATCAAGTAATGATAAACCATAGGAATAAACTTAGTTTGCCTTCCAGGTTCATGGGATCTTCATTTTCACTCTCACGTGTGACCACAAGAAAAAAACTAGAGGCATTCAGTTCCCTATTAGCTAAGTGCAGTTTCTCACATTATCCAAGTCAAAACTAATTGTGGTTGGGTGTGTATGCCTTTGAGTCAGTGACTCCTTACTATACCAGCATTTTGTGTAGTAATTAAGACATCTGATTAGGAATCAGGAAACCATAGGCACAAAGCCAACTGGGTGACTTGGCCCAGTCATTCTCTCTTACTCCTGGAAGCTCAGGCAATCACCTCTGGAAAAACTTTTCCATGAAATCTGTAGTCCAAGCAGTTGCCAGAAATCAACACTGACTTGAAGGCACCTTAATATAGATGTAGAGTAGAAGAGCCACAACCATATGGGCCACAACCTTTTTAGCACTGCCACATCACAAGTTTCACAGCTCTTTCCTAATCATCTACCACAGGGATGTCAAACTCATGTCATCACGGTGGTGTCACATGACATATTGGGACTTTTTCCCCCTTTGTAAACCGGGCATGGGTGTGGCCAGCACATGGCACATCTAGACCACCGGCTGGGAGTTTGACAGCCCTGATCTGCTGTGTTCCCTACATATATTAACAAGTAATTGCTTATTGTAGTTGTTCTTAGTCAACTTTAACTCTCTGTGTTGTTTTTCTAGAACCATTGCAGGATAGAGATGGTCCATACTAACAAAGGGAAATCATGTCCTTGGCCATAGGGTTTGCACCTTCTCCACAAAATGGAGAAATTACAGATAGTGGCAGAAGCTCCTTCTCCAATTTCCATTGCTCTTCTACATCCATGTGTTTCTCAGCAAACATTAGTTACAGTTTGGACAAAATGCTAAAAGATGTGTAGTTACCTCAGAGACAAGTGAGAAATACCCCAAAGCAATGGGGTACTCTTTATAGGCCCCAGTATGTCATTAAGGAGAGACGAAGCTCAGTCCAGTAAGAACAAAACAGAGCTAGTGTGTCATTCCTTTTGATCAAGTAGAAGTTCTGCAACAAACTGCAGATTGGAATGAAGTCTTGTAAATAAATTACAGCAGTAGTTGACTTTGTAGGTGAAAAGGGATTTAGATCTGATGCTGAAAATTTTAATTTGCTCGCTTTCTGTTCCACAGCACAACAGATGTCTTAGGGTTTATGAATCTAACAATTAATAGGAAGAATAAGCAATCTTCTGGAAAATTCCATCCCAACTAAGAACCTTAATTTAAATCAACACTTATCGCTGAGTTATATCTTCAGCTGAAAAATGCCCAGGGCAGGAATTATGAATTACCTTCCACCTGAAGTCCTTTCAAGCTGCTGATGAAGAAACTGATACGATTACAAAGCAATAATCACGAATGTTCTGTCCCAAGGCAAGAATGAAATTTAAATGTTTGCACTGTGACATTCTCACTGTGCCTTTAGTTTATTAGAGTTTTGGGTCCCAGTATCATTACTGGGACTGGTCTGGGTTCTTTACTCGCTTATGGATAGCAGATTGACACCATAAGAACTGGAGCATCAGAAATGAGGCAGGTGAGAAGCTGCTGTCGATGACCATCTTGGTTCCTTCATGACATTTTATGCTACGGTGACATTTTATACCGCAATCCATAGCATAATCCAAATAGTGTTTACTTGGGGATAACTTTATTTAAGATTGCTGTGGCTTCAAATATTCAAAAGCAGATAATACTGTTGGAGTGAATAGGCAGATTTTAAAGCCTCTTATTTACAACCATAAACAGTAGTTCCAAATATACAGGACTGATTGATGTGATCCTTCATTTAGTTAAGACACAACCAATTTTTCAATCAGGGAGCAATCTACGGGGCCCTCCAAATACTCTGCATTGCACCTCCTAGTTGTGCCAGCCAACATATCTTTCTGAAATATGCTTCCTTCTCCATCATTGTTTGATTTCACTAGCAGCACAATATTATAAATATATATCATAATAAAACATAATCACACTACCCTGTTTTTCTATGTCCTGCTTTCAGCAAAGAATATTTTGATTTGAGGGGAGCAAATGAATATGAAAATACTAGCAAGTGATTTTGAAGAACAAAAGCAGTTTAAGGTGTCAACTTATCCCTGAAACATTGTTGGCCAATATTTATTCCACAATAGGTCAATAGTGCTTCTTTAACCGTATCCTTAGATGCAACTAAAGGCTGGAACAGGTTCAGAGGCAAGTCCTATACTGGGGGCCCTCCTGCCACTGGCCTTTTCCCCCCTCTTAAGAAAATAGGTTTCTTAAGCATATTCTAGTGCACCTATTTTGTGTGGTTGGTGTGACTAAAACAAAATGAAATTGTCTTAATGTGGGGGGGGGGGGTTGCCACTAATATTCCATAGCAGTCTTGAATTACTTGGAGGGCTGTCAAAAATGGGATCCAGGTGGCCTAGGCCTATCACCCAGATTACAACAGAGAGACAATTTCACTCACTCCTACTCACCCTATTGTAGCTGGTCTTCCATTTCTTGGTTATGTTGTACAGATTGACAGAGAGACAAAACAAATATGTTTACTTATTTTCTCTGTAGAGTTTATTATTATCAAGAAGATCAAGAATGTGGACATCATACAGATGTCAGCAAATTTTCCCAAAACAGGCCTCCAGAACAGAAAACTTCCCAATATCTTCCTATGCTGCACCTTTATATTGCTTCTCTCCTGTGCTGATAGCAATAGCAATAGCACTAGCAATAACACTCAAGATTTCTATACAGCTTCACACTGCTTCACAGCCCTCTCTAAGCAGTTTACAGAGTCAGCATATTGCCCCCAACAATCTGTGTGTCCTCATTTTACCAGCTTCAGAAGGATGGAAAGCTGAGTCAACCTTGAGCCGGTCAGAATTGTTCTGCTGGCAGTCAGCAGAATTAGCCTGCAATACTGCATTCTTACCACTGCACCACCACGGCTCTGGTTGGTCTGATGCTGGTTGGGTTCTCAATTGGCTCGAAACAATTTTGGCCCAATTGGGACACTGGGGCAGCCAGTCAGTAGGGGTTCAGGCTCAGACGAGTAGCTATCACTGGACCCTATGGTTATGTCTTCCACTCTGTGGGATCAGAAAAGCAATTACCAATTTCTTTCCTTCCTGTTAATGGATCTCATTGGACATTTGTCCAATGGACATTGGACACACATTGGGGGGGGGCATCTGGCTGTCTGTGTCTATCTCTGCATATCTGTTTGCATATCTGTGTATGGGTCTTCCTGGGTATGTGTGTGTATTGATCTTACTGGACCTATACACACACATAACTGTATATGCATGTATGTATGTATGTATATGTATGTGTGTATATGTCTGTCTGTATGTATGTATATGGCTCTTATTGGATATGTATTTACATATAGAAAGCTGAAGCACACATATTGATAGACATACAGTATACATAGACACAAGCACCAACTTTAAATAAAAATTCGTCTCTTATATTTTCCCAGCTTTTCCTCAACAAACTTTATTTATTTATTATTTATTTATCAAATTGAGAAACTCTTTCTCTTACAGAGGGACTCTGAGTGCTGACTCTCTTACTGTAGTCCCTTCTCAGCAGCATGGCGGTTTTAACCCTTGATGTTCGGAATGCCATTGACTGAAAAAGCCAATACAATTTTCTCTTTGAGTTATTATTTTTCTTTCCCGAAGCTGCCGGCCTCATCCTTTATGCAGGCATTTGAGACTAGAAGAGATTCAGTTCAGCTCCTAAAGAGCCCGAGTGGTGACCTTACTAAGAAATTCAGACAAGGGGGGTCTTCTCTCCCTCTCCCTCTGCCTTGCAGAGCACCTGATCAAAGTACAAGGATGGCCTAAAAAGGTGAAGCACAACAGGCAAATCAAACAGCCACACGCAGGCCCGCAACACATACACAAGAAAACATACTTTCAACTCAAGAGCAGGAAAAATATGGATTCGACTGTATTGGTGGTGCAGCAAAGAGAAGACAACATCATCTCATCTTCCTGCACTCCAGACACAGTTTGTGGCCCACGCTCACAACAGCGCAGATATGGCCTAAAACTGGCTCAGTTCCTAAAAATGCTGCCTTGGATTCTGGGAAAGGCTGTTTATAAAAATGCAACAGATCTATCATCAAGAAATTAAAAGGAGTAATGGATTTTATAATAAAGGGAAATTGGAACCCTAGCTAGGGTCTCCTTTTTTTCCTTCTCACTGTGATCTATCCTTTCTTTTAGTGAGAGGAGCTTATAAAACTGGTATTGTTTGGCAATTCTGAGATCATCACATCATTGTGTCTGTGATTCTGTGCTCCATTACACTGGTTTTATGCCTCTCAAATTCCAGAATGTTTTATAGTTTACACCCACCCATAAGAAGTTTATAATTGATGGTTTCGCAAGGCAGACATGTCCCATAGATATAGTGGCATTTCCTTTACCCTGCTCATGCTGAAACGCTTTTTTACAAAATTAAAGTGGCCTTCGTTTTTAAGATCTCCACTATCTCTTAAATCCAGAATGCTGTGACTGTAATCAGTCTTTAAAAATTACGCAGAGTTTACCAAGCATGTATAACTGTGGGTCAAAGAGAGAGGGAGGGAGCATTAACTTAAGGTCAAAATCTTTCCTTTTGCGACTTGTTTGGCATGAAGTCTGTTGACACTGGCATTCATTCAGTATGAACTGCATTTAAAGTCTTCTTTAAGGAAGAGCTTTCCAAGGGTACAGTCATCATTCAGGATCCAATGTATCTCTTGTGTTTGGAAAAAAATCAAGTCAAATCAAATCCTCTACATAGAATGTCTTACTTTGTGGGTTAGAAGAATTGATTGTCCTGGTCTTTCTGAATGGTTCCTTGAAGAGGCCTTCATTTCAAACCCTCTTTCTCTCATGCCAGAAGGGACCCACAATGATTAACACATTGTGTGTGGTGGGGGATAGACAGGGGAGGGGGGTGAGAGCAATTAGCCCAGAATGTAACAAATCTAAAAATAAATTGGCTTCATTTTTTGTCTCTCTTGCACCAGTGTAGGCAGAGCAGTATTAATTAGCGTAATAGGACAATAGGAATTAAATTGGCTTCATCACCGATTTTTTTTTTCCAGGATCGTTCTGCTGCTAGTATTGCTATCCAACTTCAAAGATTTGGAAAGATGTTGCTGCAAATGCTGAATGCTGGAGAATAGAAACCTGTTTTTCATCAACCAGGCTGGCCTGACAAATTAAGTCTGTGGAGCCATTAGATTAAGATAAGAGCTTATCTCCCCGACTGACATTTATTCAGAGGTTTTTATACTGCTCGACTAGTAATTAGGGTTGTTGAATTTTTAACACTGCTTTGTCCAGCCACTTGACAACTCCAAAAATATAGTTGGAAAATGTGAAATATATATATAAATATATATAGATATAGATATAGCAAAGTAATTAGCCTGGAAAGGTTTCTTCTTTGTTTCTGCAAAAATATCATTATGTTAAAGCAGGCAGGCAGGTTTTAAGTGATTCTGCCATGTAATCACTTGCATTCAGAATGTGGCAGTCCCTTTACATTAAGCCTTTAGGTAGCAACACTTAGATATCTTTTCTCCCCAGGATCTATAATTTCTTTCAACCCATACATCTTGCAGATTCTAACATATTATGAGGGCATAATCAAAACGGTGGCCCTAGTTATTAATGACTGCCCGCTGTTTTAACCCACCTAATTTGGTGCACAGGCTGTGATTTCACAGGAGACTTTCAAAAAGAACTTTGCTTCATATGGCTGATTTCACTGCATAAGGTTTATTTTTCCTGCCCTAATTTTTTGTTATAATAGCCAACTGATTGCTCCACAATAGGCTGATATATTTGATTTGGATGCCAGCTTTGAAGGCTGCTTTAGATTAGTAGAACTTACGTATGTGTTTTAAGCAGCTCATTTTCGGTAATTTGAAAATCAGAATTGGAATAATAAATTAGTAGTTAAATGGGTGATGTGTTATTTATGGAAATTTCAATGGCTTGTTATGACTGCATTCCTTTAAGGATACCCAATATATTGTTTACACCCTTCACTCACCCTGCTAACTTTCTTGTCTTTAATATTCCACCCCCAGCGAGCATGCACACATACGCACACACCGTGTCAGGGAGCACTTGCTACACAGAAATATGTCCATTCAGTGGACTTATGTGCATTTGAACCAATTCTTTTATCTAAGAGGCTTTATTGGAAAGCCTTATCTCCTTAAGTGTGTATCTCCTTAAGTGTGGCTCCTTTTAAACTGCAAAGGTTACAGCATCAGGTAACCATTGATAGTTTTAAGGATGTGCATTTGTTTAGAAGCCAGATGACGATAAAGAGTAAATGACTTATCAGCATCCTCCCTCAGACAGTGGCTTTGTGAGCTGGTCATCTGAGGGAGGAATTTTATCACAACCCAATGGTCTGAATTGGACTAGGTCAACCCAAGAAGAAATTGCCATTTAGTTAGGGGTCTCATTCAGCAATCTTGGGCCAAGCATCCCTCCCCCATAGGCTGATCTATCTTAGAGGATTGTTGTCTGGATACAATAAAGGACCACAAATATATAATTGCATGTGGGATAACAAATTAAATCCCATTTTCAATTAAACAATATTGGAAGGGAGGTTGGAGAAAATTTAGTCCAACCTCATGCCTATTGCAGAAAACCTCTACTACAGCGACCTCAACAGAAAATATCCGCAAACCACCTCTTCCCCAATCAATCTCTTCCACTGCTGAACAACTCTTATCCTTAGGAAAATGTTTCCTAAAATCAAAACTAAATCTATGTCTTGCAATTCAAGCTCTTGTTCTGTCTTCTGGAACTATTCTGAAGATGTCTATACCTTGTCCCCTGCATGGTAGCCTTTTAGATACTTGAAGACAACTATGATGTCACCCTGTAGCTGTTCTCTTATCCAGGCTAAACATACTGATCTCCTCCTGTTTCTTTTGACTGTTTTCTTCCAGGCCTTATGTCAGGTTTTGGGTTGGCTCCAGACTGTCAAAACCTTCCTAACATGCAGAGCTCAGAACTGAATGCAATATTCTAGGTATGGTCTGAGCAACACAGAATAGAGAGGAATCCTTCTCTTTTCTCTGCTATGGATATAAGTGACTGGTACTTCTATCATTCATTTCCTATACATGCCCCTTTTAATTCTTAGCTTAATTGATTACTTCCTATGCGTTCACCAGCATTTCCTAAACTGACTATTTTTTTTATTGGAATATTGGGCAACCAATATCCAATTATCTTATTTTTCTGATGTTCCCAACTTTTCTGCATTCTCTTTATCCTGAGGATTTCTGTCCATGTTTTTCTGTGCTCGTGTTTGTGTGTGTGTGTGTGTGCCTTTGAGTCAGTCTTGACTCCTGGCAATTGTGTGGGTAAACCCCTGCAATTTTCTTGGAAGTAATTTGTCATTGCCTTCTTCCTAGGGCTGAGAAAGAGGACTGGCCCAAAGTCACCCAGCTGGTTTTGTATTGAGACAGGACTAGAAGGGTCTAGGACTACTTACTGTGACCAGCTCAGTGTACCTCGCTCACCACTGCCAGCTTGCCATCACCAAGTTGCCTCTGCCAGCTTACCACCGCCAAGTCACTATACGACAACTCCCCATGGCAAACTCGACATGGGGACAACTTGCTGCAGGTGGTGGGAGGCAGATCTGGGTGGGTGGGCGAGTGGATGGGCATAGTGCAGAGCAATGGTGGCAGCCGAGGGGTTCCCATGTTCATACCCTTTGCCACCATCGCAGTTGCACCCAGCTTTGGGCTGAAGAGGCCACAGACAGTGGCAGTGATGGTGATGGGCATGGCAGATGGTGAGGATATGTGGTAGCGGGGAAGCAATGGCCAGAGTTGTTTCATTCTCACACTGCCGCCATCACCACTGCTTGGACTCAGTCTGGAGTTCAGTGTGTATATGTGAAAATGGGACTTCCCCAGCCTCCACCACTGCCCACTCCATCCACCTCCACTGACGTTTTCAGCCTGGAGTTTGGCATGGCAGCAGTGGCATCAGCAGCTGTGGAGGTGTATGAAAATGGGATGCCCCTGGTCCCCACTGCCTCCCCGCCACTTGCCCCACCCACTGCCATCTTGTCTCCATCCCAAGCCCCTTTGGTCTGGAACTCAGTGCGGTGGCGGAGGCAGTGCCAGGGAATGTGAAAATGGGAAGCCCTCGGTTACCGTTGTTTTAGACTCCGCCTACTCACTCTCTCGTCCACCAAGCTCTCCCTCTAGCTTCCCGCAATGAGTTTTCCCTACAGCAATTGGCCATATGAAATTGTCTTGCAATGGTTTGGCAGCAGTGAATCAACAGACATGACTTGGCAGTAGCAAACTGGCAGTGGTAAGCTGGCCATAGCAAGTTATCCCATTCTGGGAGTTCAATTCCTAGTCTAGGGGAGTCTCTAGACCAGTGTCTTTAACCATTTTAAGCACCACACTAACTTGACTCTCTGGTTAAAACAGACTGTCCTGAAATCTAGTTTATGTATATGTTACTATGTTTTGATTTCTCTTTCTGTAGAATCTTAAACCCTAAAAGGATGTAGCCACTTCTTCCCAAAGTTCCCAGTGCCTTTACTTTTTCAACCAGCCCTTCCATATTGGTTAAGATCTTAGACAGCTGATTCCCTTGTCTCGCATTATGACTTCTGGAAAATGAAATCGTCAGCAAGGCTACTCAACAATTTTTGCAATCCTGCAGTTTTGATTGAGTTGGTTTTCTGAGAGATGTCTCAGCAGTTAAAGTTTCCCATTTTTCTGGATCTCTCCTCTCTGACATTTTTGTAATCTGGTCCAGGATTACATTATCCAGCTCTCCTGACTGGCTTGGCATACTTTGTGAATTTATGCAGGGACATGAAATTCTTGGTCATATACTTTGACCTGTTCCTCCCTATATTCACATACACATTTGGAGTACGCACATCTTGCATCTTCTTCCAAATCCTGTTCATAGGACTGAGCACTACACTATTTTCTGAGCTCCCTGCTACAAGATTTAGTGTAAAAAGTCCTCCAGATTAGATTGCCATCTAAACACATTGTGAGAGGACAGGCTCATTAGAACATAGCCAGTACCTGTGCTGCTATTGTCCTGTCTCTTTAAGCACTCTCCCCAGCCAGCCCAGCAACCTTGGTTATAGCTGTATTGTAGCTTGGCTGTGTTGTTAGACAGTTGGTTGTGGTAGTGTTGGGGTGTGGGGGGTGTGGGGGGGGGGGAATAAAGCAGCTAGAAAGAGATACTTTTCTCCAATAGTAGGATTCACAAGGTGTAAAAGATGGAAGAGCAGTAGAAACAGATGTAGTAGCAGTGGGGAAGAGTGAAGTAGTGCTGAGTAGTGAGTACTGGCCTGTAAATGCATGTATGTCTGAGCTTAGGTACCTGTGTTGTTGTGTTGGTTCTCTTTGGAACCCACTGACTTGGATATACTTAAAAGAATCTATGATAAATTGATGGTAATAGTGGAGTATCCAAAAAAGGTTATCCAAAAGGGGGAGAAATATCCAGAGGGTGCAATATCTCATGGCAAAATATCCCATAAAAAGTGGGATATCCAACACAGGGGCAGCAACGTAAGTGTTCATTAAATATTTCATTAAAAACAGCAAGCTTTGGCTGAAAAGGGGGCTGAAAAAGAGAGTCATTTAGCCCTAGCAGAGTTCAGACTTTGCAGGAATTAGTCAACATCTGAGCTGCAGAAACCAGATGCTAGCCAAACAGACAGACAGGGAAAAGACAGAAAGGACAAATTCTCCCTTAGAAGAGGGCTACTATTTTGGTAGGCACAGATATCCACCATAGACCTGTAGTTAAACCAAAGCAAAAGCTAATACCAGCCAGAAACTGGGCTAGGCCTAGATACTTGGACCATTACATTACAGAGATGTTAAAGCCATAGCAAGAGGAAAGGCTTTGACTAATTTAGAGGAAGAAGAGCAACTTTGGCGGGAGAAGATAGAAGGAGAAGATGGGCTGGAATGGGAAAGGAGTGAAGAGAGACAAGAAAAGGGGAGAGTTTATGGTGCTGTTAGTACTACTTAAAGGCATATATAGTCACCAGAAGGACATGGTCAGTTTTCAGAACATGTAGAGGTGGTCCCAAAGATTTTTTTTTTTTAAATTCCCAGATTGACAGAGGAAGAAGACACAAAAGTCTATTTTATCCTGATTGAAAGAGTGTCTCCTTTTTAAGCTCCTAAGAGTGACCAAGTGGCCAGATGTTTTAACAGGAAAGGCTTTTTTTTGCTAAGGTTTCTCAGAACTGGGTTGTCATTGCTTCTTTTCAATGGCTGAGAAAAAGTGACTGGCCCAGGGCTACTCAACCAACTTTGTGCCTAACGTATGAATAAAACCCAAGTTTCCCAGTTTCTATCCTGAAGTCTTAGCCACCACACCAAACTACTCTCTCAAGTTCCATTACACCCAGTCTATTACCATTATATTCCTTTTATTTACCTTGTCTAAAACTAAGGAACCCAAAAGTGGCATTTCATCGACTTTCCACCCAATTGTCTCCTCTACAAATCCACAAAAGGACAAACTTTTTTTGTAATTTGGCAAGTTTCTTAATAAGGTGCTGCCCTACAAGCTTTGTTATTTTCATAGAAATGTTCACCGACAAATTAGGATTTAATAACATTTTTACAACTGCAAAGCTGTCAAGATTCCCGACACTGAGTCTATGATTACTCTTTAAAATAAGTTACAGATGTTTGTGAGAAGGTCTACACTTCCAAACTTGCTTTAATTTGATCTGAATTCAACTGGGTACTCTCGGGGGGGAATTAAATTTGGCTTATTCATCCATTCACTGAATCAGGGCCCAGACCTAATTTTATAACTGGTATAACTCCCCGCCATCCATATGAGTTTTTGTTGCAGTACAATAATTTGACTATCCACCCACCGCCCAACTGTATTAATAACAAAAAAAAGTGAGAATATTATTTTTGTTTTTTCTAAGATTTTTAATAAAAGCTCATAAGAATTGTATGGGTGGCTCCAGCTAAAAGTTGGCAAATAATATGCTAGAACTATTTATACAGGAATTCTCTTTATCGAGCTATAAGCAGTACAGGGGTACGTGTAGTGCTCAATTTATGACCACAATTAAGCCCAAAATGTATGTTACTAAGTGGGATGTTTGTTAAGTGAGTGTTGCCCCATTTTATGACCTTTCTTGCCACAGCTGTTAAGTGAATCATTGCAGTGGTTAGGTTAGTAACACGGTTATTAAGTGGCTTCCCTTTTGACTTTGCTCTTCAGAAGGTCACAAAAACTCAATGCATGACCCCAGGATACCGCAACTGTCATAAATATGAACAAATTGCCAAGCATCTGAATTTTGATCATGTAATGATGGGGATGCTACAACAGTCATTACGTGTGAATGATACGTCATGGCTGTTGTAACTTTGAATGGTCATTAAATGAACTGTTGTAAATTGAGGACTACCTATATTTATTTATTTTAACTGTTCATTTTGCTGCTTCCCTCCCCCTCCCCAAATCTTCCTTTTTATTTTACCATTTTTATGGAGGGGGGCTCTGGGTTTCATCATCCTGTACAGTATTCAAAATGTAGTTGCTGACCAAAGAATAAGTCTCTTACACCCACTGGGAGATATTGCTAAGTTAGCATGCTGAAAATTGTAGGGTTAGAAAGTTGCAGTAGCCTTTTCCCCCCACAGTGATTAATATCTATGCTGGAAAAAAATAATTTGCAAAGTGGCCCTTACTAAGGCAGTGTGTTATTATGGAGTCGTTGTATCAGCCCCGTACTTCAGTGGCAAAAGATAATGGGGCACAACAAAATACACCTGTAGAAAAGTCATTTAAAGGATGGCATTCACATCAATACTCCTGGCTTGAAAGGGGAAACGGTGCTGCTACAGGATTTTCAAAAAGGAATATCAACCCGTGTAATCCAAGCTGCAATATAAAAATCGCCATTGAACAAGTTTTCATTCTGCACAAATATCACCCAGACACTGAAGTGCCGATGATTTTCAAGCAATTTCCTTCTCTGCCTTTGGGAGATGAAACGTAACCAAATTCAATCATCCCATCTTGTTTGGAATAATAGATGGCAAAATAATAATAAAAAAAACCCTTGTTGGTAGATTTAACCACGACTAAAAGTGGAAATAGCTGGAGCAGGGGAAGGAAGATTTAAAGCATATAGATGAAGTTAAGTATAATTTGGTGAAGGATCCATTTGCACCTTCTCAACTAAGTCTTTCCTTTTGAGGAGAATAATATATAAAGAGCATTACAAGCCCATTCCATTCAATATAAGATGGCTTTTTAATAATATAAACAAACTTTGTAGAATATTTCACAGAGTTAGATAGTCCTTATGTTACAATTGTAATTGAGCTTGGCAACTTTACGACTTTTTTCATGGCAGTCATTAAGTGAATGCCGTGGTTGTTAAGCAAACCCCATTGATCTCTGTGGGGCAGTTTTCGCTAGAAACCAGAAGTTTCTGATGTCCAGCAAAACTATCATAAGTCATGGACACAGGGCACTGCAAATATGCATAAATGCCAAACACCCAAAATGTCATGTGACTGGAGTGTGTGTGTGTGTGTGTGTGTGTGTGTGTGTGTGTGTGTCAAAAATGGGTCATAAGTAGGTTTTGGGGAGTCTGTCATAACTTGAACACGGTAAGTGACTGTAAATTGAGGATTACCTATATAAATCCACAACACTGCATAACAAAATAAGATTCCTGCAAATCCAAATCAGAGATCAGCTTAATCTTACTTTCTGTTAGTTTGGATAGTTTAGAAGTTGATCAACAGTTTCCCTATAGCTGGCATCTAGTATCTGGTGCTCAAGATATACTGATTTTAAACATGGAGGCTCAGTTCAAGAATAGATTTACCTACCTTGACTGATTTAGCAAATAACTTGATATCAGAAAAGAACACCATGAGAAAATTTTCTTCCCCTTTTTTCTGTAGTGGAGATCTGTCACATAGAAAAACAATCTCCCCCTTTTTGTAAATTGTAATGTGAAGAAAGAATAGGCAATAGTCCTTTTCATATCTGTCATTCCCGTACCTGCCAAATGAGAAGGTCTTTTCAATTACCACCAGAAGAGAAAACATGATGAAATAAACATTGATGTTAGCTGCTAATCTGGATCAAGTATTGCCCTGTTTCCTACTTTTGCACAAATGCGTGCATGCTAACTTTTTTTCTTCTTTCCCTTTTTAACCAGTTATTAAAATGCTTCCCAGCCATTCAAATATTTCCATCTTAACAGTCATGGAACAGTGCTTTCTGGTTTTAAATCTGAGCTCCTTTTGCTTTGGTATAAAGTAAATCAAATGCGTCGCCGTGCTAGGTGATAGATATATCATACAAACTTCCTATGCAATATGTAGCTGGCAATTTGTTTTTCACTACAGTAGTTTCTCTCCCAGTCTTAACTCAGATGGAACACGCAAAGATTGCTTGGTGAGAAATGCAAAGTGATGTAAAAAAAAAAAAGAGAGGAAGAGAGAGAGGGAGATGCCCCTTCTCTTCAGAGAGATGAAAGGCTGATCCATATCAATGTAAATTCACACCATGATATATTTATTACTAGGTCTTCTCCCAAGGCAATTTGATGCCATGTATACTATATTAAGCAGGCTCAGCCTTCCCCAGAACTGAATTCTTCTGGATAAATATGAGCTGGACAATTAACACCCTTAGTTGTGGTTAATTGGATTTATGTCCCATCTTTCTGCCCTCATGGCATTCCACATAGGTTTCTATGAGCCCTTTTTAGTTGCTTCTGGAGAATCATCTGCAGACTGAGCAATGGAAGGGTGAGGCCATGTCCCCAGCTTCCGCGGTTCTGAGAGGGGGTGGGTGGGAGGGAGGGAGGAATGTGGGCTGGGTACCCAGGATTTAGAATGTGCTAAGGGCTCCATTTCTTGGCTTTATTGTTAGCAATAGCACTTAGGCTTATATA
>JAUDYJ010000003.1:134747590-134775090 GCA_030761175.1 Masticophis lateralis
CCCTGCTAACCTGGGTAATCTGTACAAATACTTGTATAACGAGGAACATTGCTATACATGCAGGAGTCTGATCACCCCGTCATACTTCATGCCTTTGCATGAGGACATCTTGTACAACTTGACTGTTTCCCTATGACTATCATTAAGTGTTGTACTTTATGATTCACCGAGAGCATATGCACCAAGACAAATTCCTTGTGTATCCAATCACATTTGGCTAATAAAGAAGTCTACTCTACTCTACTCTACTCTACTCTACTCTACTCTACTCTACTCTACTCTACTCTACTCTTTAGCATAAGAACATTTTGCTTAAGGAATAGCAGCCTGTGAAAAAACACAAATTTCCAGGTAATTGAAAACATGTACTATATAGTTCAGTTGCTACCACTAGTAAAAAGACTACTACTGATGGTGACCAGCCTGATTGATCTCACTGGTGGCAAATCAACCGGGTGGAAATATTTCTTTAAATAATCTAGTCCCAAAGTGATTAAAATTTTAAATCTGAACAGCAGCATGCTGAATTAGCCCAAAAAATATGTTGTTGGCTAATGCAACAGATGCAAAATGTTAAATAGCCAAATTTCCTGTCTCCACCAATATCCTGGCAGCTCCATTTTGCATCATGTGAAGTTGCCAAATTCTTCCAAGGCATATCCACACAAGACTCCCACACCCATTGTCTATTTAAGTAGATCAAGGCAAACGTTGCTATTTCTTAAACCACCAAAATAACTCTAATAAACCCATAATGCTATTCAAGCTTCCCTAATTTCAGGATTGTTACTTGTCAACAGTTCTGTTGCCAAATTATTTATTTAAGGAAATTTGTATGGTCACCACTCACTCTCAGTGACTCTGGGCAGCTTACAAAAATAAAAACCCAATATACAAACTAGTAAACCATCACCACCCCTCCTGCTACAACAATCAATCAAACAAGTCATTTGAAGGGCTCCAACCCATTCTGGCCCATTGGTAAAACCAGGTCTTCAGTGTCAAAGTGGGGCCAATCTAATCTCCGCAGGATAATGTTCCAAAGGGAGGGAGCCATCACAGAAGAGAGCATTCTGGGTCCTGCCAGATGTAGCTTCTGAAGAGAGAGGATCCACAACACTCCCTGACTCCCTCGTTTGGTGGATGGGGTAGATATAATCTGGAAAAGCCACTATCTAAATATACGTATCTTAAAAAAGGTAAAGGTTTTCTCTGTCCAGTTGTGTCCAACTCTAGGGAAGATTTCTCAAGTACACTCAACACCCTAAATATTTCCTACTGATTCTCCTTCTACCCATTGTTCTTGCTTGATGCATATAATCTGGCAAGAAACTCTCATAATGATGTTTTTCCCTGGCCATATTTAGTGTCTGCACCTAGTATAGTCATGCTATGTCTTTAAACTGGGTTGGTCAACCAGTTCTAAGTGCACTATATTGAAACCTGCAGCATGCCTATAAAGTAGGAAGAGTATCTCACATGGGAGGGGAAACCTCTTCTAAGATGGTGTCTACTATGATTTATGTCATATAGAAACAAAAGTTGTCTTCTGTGCTCAGGATTATTTTTATCTCCATGAAATTGTAATTGTACCCCTACTTGGTTAAACTATTGGTATCATCCTTTTTTCTTTTTTTTTTCCTTTTGCTATAAGCACAGCTAACAACCAGTTTGGCAGGATAAATTTAGCATAGTTGCCAAGTAAAGGGATCCTTCTTAGCTGCTTTGGCCTGACCCACTCCATGCACCATCCCAGCTATGCATATCCATAAGATCAGAACATTAATATATGTAAATAAAGTTATCTATATTCCACTGTGCTAAGGGATTTTGTAGAGATGGCAGTGATGATGAAGCCTCTGGCAGTGATCAGATAAGATGATTTGATGTTTTGGAATACTCATGAAATTCCAGTGGATGGGAAAATGCATCTGGCAAACCTAAAATGCTCATGAACAGTCTTCTTTGATGAATATGAGATACCACTTTTTTCTATGATATCTAACTATCTCTTATATGCCTATCAGGATAGCAAGATATAGGTGGGACATGTTGAAAACTTGACTCATAGAGGCTGTGGAACTAAAAAGTAGGAAAACTAGAAGCAGAATCACTATAGAGAAAAGTGTCTAGTGCCCTTTGAGATGTGGAAAAAGGAATTTAGAAAAGATAGTCAAAGGAGAGGGAGGCCTACATAATACCAAAGATACATATACAAGTTTGTACAGAATTTTCTCTGGAAGAGTTTTGAGAACCTGGGAAAGTGCAGAGTTTGGTCATGCTTGGAAAATTCTACTTATTCAATTAGAATTGAGTAACAAGGGTTGGGAAATCTTTGGACTCTATGTGCATCTATTAAAACATTGAGTCTTTAAGTGGATAGTTTCTGAACTGTCTTTCTTTGCAAGTAAACAGTTGTTGGGGAAGCTGTAAAGGAGTATTTAATACGCTTTCCTTTCTTAAGGACAAATGGGATGAAGGTAAGATTGACTCAATGTGAAGCTGCTACTTAAAATATCAGTGCCTTGAAGATGAACTTTTTTAAACCATCCATTCTCACCTTACTTCCACAGAAAAGATCCTACAGGAAAGACATATATGTGTTTAAAAATCATTGAGGTCAATATATAGGAGCCGTGATGGCATAGCCGTGATGGCAGTATTTCAGGCTAACTTTGCCCACTGCCAGGAGTTCGATTCTGACCAGCTCAAAGTTGACTCAGACTTCCATCCTTCAGAGGTCAGTAAAACGAGGAGCCAGATTTTGTGGGGTCAGTATGCTGACTCTGTACAGTGCTTAGAAAGGACTGTAAAGCACTATGAAATGGTATATAAGACTAAGTGCTATTGCTATTGCTATTGCTATTGGGCTTTGATCACCATGCATTGATGTTATTAGAACCCCAAGACAAGTCCAGAAGAATAATCCAATTTTTGATTAGGTTCCATTTGCCACTATTGCTCCGCATCTATCATCCAAACCTTTCCACTTCTATGTAAAATATAGTAAAAGCTTCTGGAAATACATCCAATTAGAAATACTTTATCTTTTATGAGCAAAGTAATTATTCAACAGATGGGCTCAGGGGCTCTACAAATCCTGCTGACATTAACAGAACTTCATCGGAGGATCAGAGTTTCCCACCTCTGCTCTAGAAACATTTTAAAATTATTTTAATATTGTAAACTGCCAAGAGGTGTGTAGCTATATAAATTTATTAAATAAATAAGAAACTTTCAGAACATCATTAGCAATGAAAATGGGTGGTAGAATCAGGATCGTACTGAATATCAACCATTCTATGAAGATTTTATCAACCACACAGACCATGTCTTTTTCTGGTAACTTGGTTCATACATCATGCTATGAGCATTGGTGTTAACCATGGTTTACTGAAACAATGTCCATACAACACATTAATATGTATGCTATGATTTATAATTCAAATGGCTGTGTTAACAAGCCATGATAGCCTCTGTACACTTAAGAATGCTTTACCATCTCTATCACTGTATTACTCCTCAGCATCTTCTACAAACAATATTGTATGATGAGTCAAGATTTATTGTTCCTGGCATTTCCTGAGGGGCAGGCATTCTAATGAGGTGGGGTGTGGGAAATGGGGCAGTTTAGGAAATTTTTGGATGCCTAGGAAGCTTTCAACTGAGCTAAAGTTAAAAGAACATGTATAAGAACTGGAACATTTAATGTATCAGATACAAGTAATCTTTGACAATACCACAATTGGGCCACATTTTTCTGTTGCTAAGCGGGATGTTTGTTAAATGAATTTTGCCCTGTTTTACAACCTTTCTTGCCACAGTTGTTAAATGAATCACTGCAGTTGTTAGTAACATGGTTGAATGAATCTGGCTTTCCCATTGGCTTTGCTTGTCAGAAGGTCACAAAAAGTGATCACAAGACCCTAGGACACTGCAGTCGTCATTCATATGAATCAATTGCCAAGCATCCAAAATTTTCTCAGTGCCATTGTAACTTCAAACAGTTATTAAATGAACTGTTGTAAGTTGAGAACTATCTGTACATAATAAAGATATAATCACCGCATAGATTTACCAGGAAGCCTGCAAAAAGTTACAGAACAAAAGGATATAAGCCGTCAAATGAAACTAAAAGTTAAAAAGAAGATATCCTACCATTGGGCGTGCCATAGTACAATAATTGATAGGCAGGAAGCAAAGCTTTGGTGTTCTCCCTGAAGAGGACCTAAATTCAAATGGATCAAAACAGAACAATTGAAAAAAGGAAGGAATGCAGAGCCAAGATGACCAAGTAGATGATTAAGGAAGACAGGGCAACCTTGAAAGAGTTAAAAGGTTCCAGAGACAGACTAATTACCTCTGAGGAGAATTTGTAGATGTTATCTAGGAAACCCTTTTGGTGATCTTTGAGAAAGGAGAAGATGAGCACAGGGCCAGAGGACCGGAGAAGGGTCTGTCTTTGAAAAGAGTAGGAAAAGAGGACCCGTGTAACTTCAGGCCGATTAGCTTGACATCAATACCAGGCGAAAATCTGGAATAGATTATTAAACCGTCAGTTAGTGACCATTTAGAAAAGAATGCAATTCTTGGCAGGAAGGAAAAGGCTGCCTTTATCAAGAATAAATCATGCCAAACCCAATCTGATTTTTTTAAAAAACACAGAAATATGTTGGACATAGCGTACCTTGACTTCAGCAAACCATTCAACAAAATCTCCCATGAGATTCTAATCAGGGAAATAGTAAAGCCTGGGCTGGATCATGCTTTCATTAGAGGACTACACATTAGGTTGAGCAATTGCTCCCAGTGAATGTACATCAGTAGCTCTGCAACAGACTAGGGAAGAATATAAAGTGGAGTTCCACATGGTTCCCTATGAGGACAAATGTATAGTAGTAGAAGATTCCTGAGGTGGGCATGAGATTGCATTGGATAATGTCTAAAGTTCTTGAAAGAATTCTACATTAATCCTGTCAGAAAAAAAAAAGCTAGTTGCAAGTAACATTGAGAAAATTATAAGTGTTCATAGATCAAAACATTAGATGCCTGGAAAAAAGCTGTACACATACAATGCGCTTTTAATACTCCATGCGTCAGATGAAGTAGATTGTCATCCATGAAAGTTTATTTTGTTAGTTTTTAAGACGTCAAAAGATTCATTATATTTACCATACTTTTAAAATGGACCCTGAACTCTTCTCTGAAGTATATCGTATCATTAATTCTTTCTTCAAAGTAATGAATACAGAGTTGTAACCTTCAGCAAATAAGCAAACATATCAGCAGTGGATTTTTAATCATGGGTTTTTCAAGCGCTAAAGTGCCATTAGTACTACAGTATATGATGTGAACACTTTGGCTTCTGGCAACATTGTTAACTGGAATCCTATCAGCATGGCTGATCATCTCTTTTCTGTCTTGTTCAAGTAATGTGCGTTGATTTCAGAAGGCATGAAGGTTGATTCATCTGAACCACATGACTAGGATATATTCTCTTATTTAATATTACAGATAATAAAGGAACAACTTATATCACTGTAAGGGAGAAATCATGAGACCCATCATGATCCTTTCTAAATAGATAAAATATTTTTGGAGAAATCAGCAATAACAATGAAACAATCATGGTAAAAAGAGGCTTTTCAAAATGACAAACAAGTTTATTATTACCTTAGAAGTTAAGGTTATGGAAATATCATTTCTATCACTACAACATCGACCAGAATTTTCACAGAAAATAATAATGTCACATATTATATTCATCCTTATATTTAAGAAACAGGATCTTGCTCGTTTATCCCACCCTTATTCTCCACACCTTCAGTTGAAAATGATCATAGAGAAATAGATGTTGCTTATAGTAACAACTGCTTTTAGATTGTTCTTTATGATGAAATGTGGATTGGGTGGTCATTGTCCCTTCTCTAATTTTACAACTAAAAGTAGACGTCAACTTACAACAGTTCATTTAGTGACCATTCAAAGTTACAATGGCACTGAAAAAAGTGACTTACGACCATTTTTCATCCTTACAATCCTTTGGTCATGTGATCAAAATTTGGACACTTGGCAACTGGTTCATATTTATGACAGTTGCAGTGTCCTGAGGTAATGTGAACAGCTTTAGTGACTTTCTGACAAGCAAAAACAATGGGGAAGCCAGATTCATGTTACTAATTTAATAACTGCAGTGATTCACTTAACAACCGTGGCTACAAAGGTCATAAAATGGAGCAAAACTCACTTAACAAATATCTCACTTGACAACATAAATTTTGGACTCAATTGTAGTCATAAGTCGAGGACTATCTGTAGGTGAATGAAACCATAAAATTTAAGATTTTTTTTAAAAAAATCACAAGCCCTTCCTGATGCCTGCCCCTTAGTTTCAACCAACAGTATCCCTGTGTATATTATTACATTGGTCATAGGTTGCAATGCAATAATTCAAAAAGCAATGAATTCCCTCTGGGTAGATGTTTGAATATGTTGACTTCAGTGCCTATGTTTCTGCTTTTTTATGTATTCATTTTGTGAATTTGCCAACCCCTAATATGTGTTATTTCCATTTTTTAAATAAAGTTAGAAAAATAACATCACTCACCCAACAATAGTTGGCAAAAATTAATAGTAATGAGTTAATTACCATTGCCAGCTGCTTACAAAAAGGGAGGAGGGATGAAAAATCAAGCCTCAAGGCAGAAGCCTTCTGCCTTTTTGCCTGCTGGAAAAAAATTCTCCATTCGTGGATACATAAAACACAACTTTTCTGCATTCTGTTTAGACATATATTGCATGCCACCTTTATATGGCCCTCAGCAAAGACTCTCTTCAGCTTTTGCATTTTCCATATCCAGCAAATCTTTTTCCCCTCTTCTCTTTCTTTTCTTCCATATTTATAGCACATTCGACTAGCTCTAAAAAAGTGGAAAACAATCACCCAGCGGAATAGATGATTGTCAAGTTATATCTCTCTTACAATGGGAAAAAGGCCATCTGCAACTTTTAAATAATATCTGAATCCTATTTAGATTTCCAGCCCTTTGGATATCAAGCCTGTGGGGTTTTTAGTGTTTGATTGATTCACTTTCTATGACTTGGGAAAGCAAAGTGTGAACACTCAAACCTAAAATCTGTACCTCTTCTTCTGCCTTTTCCTATTCCTCTGTAGAAGCTGGCTGATTATATTTGAAGCTTTTTCAGCATTAAAGTATTTCCCCAGAATTTCATTAGTTATGTTAGAGTTTGGTTTTGTTCCTACTCTCATATATACACCAGGTCAACTTGCTTTATTTGCAAAACACATCAGTTTCATGGCAGGTCTTCAGAGCACCAAACCTGTTGATATCTAAAACTTACTAACCTCTGGCCTTGTGAAAAGCTTAGAATACTTAAAAGCACAGCATAAACTCTCTAAATACTACATCAGTATCTCGAACCTGTAGCCCTACTGCTGCTTTACTAAAAATAATGGAGTAAGATAATCCATGAAAGTGACTTCAACAGGAGTTGAAGCTGGGGCATCTTCGTCTTAATTTATAGCATTTCATTTTTCTTTATTTTATTTGCTATTAGGTCACTGACAGTTGAATGCCAAGATGTTTATTCCGAAGTAAATACTTCCAAGTCAGGATGAGGATGACGATGATGATATAAATAAGGATTAGATATAATATTTTATCTTTTCTTTTTAAAAAGATTTCATTAAAACAGTGTGAAGAGGAATTATTCCAGTGGAAACTTGTAATTATTTCCAAGAAAACCCCTACTGTTACACAAGCTGCCACTTTCATAATGCTGTTTTTAAAAAGTTCTAGGATGGTTTATAACTGTGCCTACATTCTTCAATATGTTTTGCTTGGTAACAAGATACATATAAAATTGATATTTATTTATTCAATTTGTATGGCTGCCTATCTCAACAAGTGTTTAATGTGGCAGCAAATAAGGCAGGCATAGTAAGAATGCAGGGTTTAACATATTGTATTTGTGCATATGCCTATGTGTGTTGTGTGGGGGGGGGGGAGAGAGAGGGAGAGGGAGAGAAAGAGAGAGAGAAGGAAAGTGTGGAATAATATACACAGATTCAGATACAAATGAAATGAAACTAGATTAGCCTAAAAATAATGCATTGCATTTGCTTTTAGTAATTCTCCTCAGTTAAGAGATAAAAGTAAGATCAAGCACAGTGTAGATCAAGAGATGCTTGATGGTACTAGTGTCGTAAGAAACAATATCTAATTGTGTAATAGATGATGAATACTGTCTCTTTCTTCTCTGTTGCATTGTCTGCCTTGAAGTGTCCGCTGCAATTAGAGTAACCTATGGATTAGTTCTGTGCTGAAATGAAGAACTTGTTGCTACAATGCTTTGGACTCTATACTAAGCTGTTTCAATCTTCTTGAACCCTTCTACCTATATAAATTATCAGCAGTGCCTAGACAATCTACATCTTGAATATTTATGTTGGAAAATGAAGGGAAATGGATGCTGTTATTCTGATGCATGCAACAAATCAACGCATCAACAAATGTACTCTTCCCTGAATTTAAGCCCCATTGAATAGGAGAGAAAAGGTAGCAATGATGCTATTTCCACTGATGGCTTTCTCTTACATTTGGTATGCAAATATGCTTTTAGAATTACATTTCACAACTACTCATAAAAGCCATATTGAAAAGGCAAGATACAATATTTTTAAGCAAACCATAGATTTTTCCCAAACAGATCTTTATCTTCCTGCGCTGAGGAAACTTGGACCTGGTCCACATTTAGCAGCGTTGGGTGGAACTAAGATACTAGGATGGTTGAACTCAATATCATGTTTGGAATGCATTTAGGGATGTCAGTTCTGGATACTTCCTTGTGGGAGGGAAAATCCCACATAAATAGAAAATTTATGGAAAGAAAGCAGATGGGTAGACAGTCTTTCCCCTGACCCTAGTGATCAACTATTCAACTTGGGGGAGAACATATTTGTACTATTTTAAAAGCTGAAGTGAAATTATCCATTCTCTCATACTTTGCATTTCATTTATTTTTTTATTTCAGTCACCACAGATCACAAAAAAGTTTCATAAGATGAGTGACAAACTAGCAAAGGATGATGTCTTAATTCTAGCAAGCTCTTTAGCTCATTTCTTCTCTGCCATTTGGTACAAAGTATTTTTCATGGGCTTTGTAAGAATAGTCTGTGTTTCTGGGCCCACTGTACAAGACAAGCCTGTGCCATCAGTAGTAGCTAGCAAAGAAGGCTATTACTAGTCTCTTAGCCAGTTAGTTAATAGATGTATACTTACTTGTTTACTCTTTGTAAGTGTAATAGACATATACATTTACTTCTTTACTCTTCCACCACTTATATAAACTAAGCATTATACTTTTCACACAGAAAGGAAATAAAATAACAAAATGAAAATGGGAACCAATAAGAGAAGTGAAAGGCATAAGGGCAATTGATAGAAGTAGAGATTTTGTTAAAAGTAGGAAAGTTATTCAGAAAAAGTTGGTTACCTGCTACTTTTGTCATTGAGGACCTGTATTGGTTCTGTATACTAGCTATTGCTATAAATAAATTTTAATATTTATGCCAAAGCAGTAATTCCCACCTGGATTGAACTCTAGTTGCTTCCACACAGTGTAACCAGTAGATGCCCAAGGACATCCTACGTCTGCTTCTAATCCTTCTTTAGAATTTTGCTTTGGATGAGTAATGGGCTTAGCCTTTATCTACTCCAAATAATGGAGGTAGGTAAGGATTGAGCCACAACAAAAGTTAATATACAAGGCCAGTTGATGGGAACCAAGACTGGAGAAGGTCGGAGGCCAGCTTGCTGTCTTTCCAAATAATTCTACTACATATTCATTTTCCGTATTCTAGAGAAGTGCCCATGATTTTATATTACTACTTACTAGTGTTCCTTGGAACCCTGATAAGTAAATCACTTGCTTTAGTTAGAAAAGGATGGTGTGTGGGAGGGGATGAGAAGAATTGGTTGCTTTAGAACTTGGAGAACTGCTGCCATCTAGCTACTGGGTTAGCTGGATCAACTGTCCAAACTGGTATGAAGGTTCCTTCCAACTGGCCATCTTGTACCCTGTATCCATTTCTTTCAAGGGCTGGAACATGGGAATTTTGACAATTGTGATTGCAAATACCTGGCGCATGTCTTCAAATTGGCCTTCCATATTGGATCTTATTGCTGTAAAGACACTTGGCCCAGAAATGCAATGCTCATGGCCAGCATTTTGTGTAATAATTCCCTCTGATAGTCTTACTGAAGATAAAGACATATGTTTAATTTGGATTTTAATTCAAACTGACCTAATTCACACATCCTGATCTAACGCTCAAATGAGAATGCAATTATCTTTTGGTTTTCACATGTCACATTTTGCAGTGCGGTAAGAATGTAAAAAACATACATATTTTCACAAAGAATATTAACTCGGAAAAGGCACAAACTGATCAGGAAATAGGATAGCACAAACTTCACACTGTCCCTAAATTAGAAAGAGCAAGAGACATGTTTGTTCAGCTTTTCAGAAGAAATGCAGGGTTAAATGTGTCCACTGTTTCTGAAAAATTGCTGCAAGGAAATTGATATGACAGAAAACTCACACCAGAAACCAGTAGAGATTTGCAAAAGCCATCTTGTAAGGTGACTTCGGGGGACTCCTTAGAAACCTCCAAGTCCATCCATGGTCCAAAACACTGAACTTCATGGAGTATATGGACAACTTGCTGCCTCTGTCATTTCTGTCCTCCTCTCATGTCCCAACATTCTTCCTAAAGTTTGGAAGTTGATTTGAAAATCTTAAAAGATCTATAATGATTAGTACCAGACACCACTTTTAATAGAGTAAGAATATTGTGCTAGTTGATTCATCCAAAAATAAAGGACAGTATGGGCTATAATTTTGAGTATTTAACAGTGACCACTACTAAATAGGCTTATTAGCCGAATTACCATGTTTCAGCATCTTTTGAGCCACCACCATTAAAGAGAAAATTATTTCCTGTTTAGATGTAATTAAAGGTACGATCCATTTCATTTACATAAGCCCGCAAACATTCCCTGTAAAACAACAAATACGAATAGTAGCTCATTTGCAAGGATTTTTCCCCAAGCTTTCAAAAGAAGCTTACCGATGAAGCAGGAATTTTAATTCAAAAATATGCCATGTACCCTAATTCCTAGCTAGCTATGTTCCATTCAAATGGGCTGTTAGTAGAAGGTCATAAACTGATTTGGCGCAGATGATGTTGAGCACTCAATAGGAGGCTTGTAACAATAATCAGAAAGCCTTTGAGGTTTTGCATAAAAGCACCACAATTGTTTGCGTGGTCACAGATTTGGACCATTCCATATTCATGTTAACAGATTACCTAGCATTTGCTACTGTCCAGCTTTTGTAGTTACACCAAAAAACAAAGTCCTTTTGTTTCCTAATTCCTTGGGTGTAATTCAGATTTTTTGCCCAGCATGCAATGTATGCTGCAATTGAATACCGAAAGCAAAGACATGGTTTCCCCCATTATCAGTTGCTGCTTGCTCTTTATAGTTCATAGGTGGCCATAAGAACTGGCATATGTGTATGTTTTGGTGTATCAGAGCCATCGCTTGCAGTGGCCTTAAATTTTGCATCAGAATTTAAAGAGATTTATGTGCTTTCCCTGGCCACAACTATACATAAAAACATACATGCACCAGTGGTGGGTTCCTCCCGGTTTGTCCCGGTTCTCCCAAGCCGGTAGCAGTGATGATATGAAATCACTGAACCGGTTCTGCCCCTCCACCCCCCTCCCATGCCCCCCCACCCCCCGCATTATTCTTACCTTTTATTTGACCCCACCCCCAATCTATTGCTGCCTCCTGAGTCCCAGCAGACGTCCTTTGTATCCACAGCCATTTTGTCTTGGCTAGGTTCATCTGAAGTCTGTTTTCCCCCATCCAGACTATTAAAAGCCTTCGGGCATTGAGAAAGGGCAGTGCTGGCATCACTTGGATCACCAGAGATGAAGATATAGAGAAGTGTATCATCAGCATGCTGATAATATCTCATCCCATGGTGTCAGATGATCTCACCTAGTGGCTTCATGTAGATATTAGAAAGGAGTGGAGAAAGTACTGAGCTATTTTGCCCCAGCTACAGACCCCAAGGAACGCAGCACACACAAAGTCTGTACAAACCTTAGTTTACTAAAATAAAATCAGGGGTTTTTTTCAAACAAAGGCTGTTAATTAACTTTCTTAACAGCCTGCAAGAATCCAAAGAATAAATAATCTTAATCTTACTATGGTTGGCAGAAAGCCCAGAAGCAATTTGCAGAGTACTAAGATCAAGGCACAAAGGAGAGTGAACAGTTGTTCCCTGCAAATTGCTTCAGTTGGCGTTCCTTCTTAAATGGGCTAATGGAGTGGCCAATTAGCCCCAAGCCTTACTCTCGAGGAGACCGCCTCCTGAGGAGCCTCTTTTGGCAACTCTGCATGCCTGTGCATCAAGAAGAAGCTCCTCCTCTTCATCCTCTTCACTTAAAGGAGCTTCTGGAGGTTCTGAAGGCCCTGGCTGAATCCCCGCCTCAGGCACCACATCTTCTCCAGCCTCATTGTCCGACTCAAGTGCCAGTTGCACAGGCTGTTGGCGCAGCACCATACCAGCTTCCTCGCTATCTGAATCAGCCACCAGCCACACAGGCTGCGTACGGGCCACAACATGAGCCCTGTGGGACCCTGCAAAGCAGTGGAGGAGACCTGGACCTCTCGCTTCCTATTAACACCAATTGGGACCAGCCTTGGGATGAACCAGCACAATACTGTGCTCCCCAGCCCCAGCCCTCCATAGCTGGTCCAAAAGGATTCCATGGTCGATGGTACTGAAAGCCACTGTGAGATCAAGGAGAGCAAATATCAATGCACTGCCCACTCCTCTCGCCAGATTTCATCCAGTAGTACCAGGGGTGAAATCCAGCAGGTTCTGATAGGTTCTGGAGAATTGGTAGCGGAAATTTTGAGCAGTTTAGAGAACTGGCAAATACCATCTCTGGCTGGCCCTAGAGTGGGGTAGGAATGGAGATTTTGCAGTATCCTTCCCCTGCCACAACCAAGCCACACTCACCAAGTTACACCATGCCCACCAAGCCATGCCCACAGAACCAGTGGTAAAAAAAAAAAATAATGGATTTCACCACTGAGTAATACCAATACCAATAGCACTTAGACTTATATACCGCTTCATAGGTTTTTTACAGCATCAGCATATTGCCCACAACAATCGGGCCCCTCATTTTACCAACCTCAGAAGGATGGACGGCTGAGTCAATCTTGAGACACTCAGAATTAAACTCCTGGAGTCAGTAGTAAGTCAGCCTGAAGTATTGCATTCTAACCACTGTGCCGCCACAGCTCTTAACACAGTTGTTAAGGGAATCTGGTTTCCCTGTTGACTTTACTTGTCCGAAGAATGCAAAAATTAACCACATGACCCCAGGACACTGCAACCATCATAAATACAGGACAGTTGCCAAGTGTCCGAATTTTGATCATGTGACCACAAGAGTGCTGCTACGGGTTGTGTGAAAAATGGTCATAAGTCACTTTTTTTTTCAGGGCTGTTGTAACTTCCAGTGTCCCTAATCAAATGGTTTTAAGTCAAGGACTACTTGTACTGCATTACACTACAGATAGGCTATTCTCCTCACACAGCTTACATAGCTGCACCTCCAAAAGCCATCACTCTCTACCCTTTAGATGGTATTTCAAGAGAGATTTGTTCTCGATGTCATTAGCCCAATATAAACACTGAATCATAGATGTTTTTGATTCTCTCAGGCTTCTGTTTATTTTGTAAACCCCTCGGCCTCTTTCCTGCCTTTTTTTTTAATCTTAGCCTAAATCCTGAAATTAATTAAGAATTGCACAGCAAAATGATAACCTTAATTATAAAGACAACCTTGGTGACCTAATTTCTTGCTGCAGTCATGTAATATTAGATGCTATCCAGTGTTGTCCACAAATTTTGCCCTCAGAGTGTGTGTGCATGGACAAGAAATAATAAGGAGCCATACTTTTTACCGGAAAGCTCATAAATACATTTTAACTTGCATTACGTAGAAGAAATGGAATATTTAATTTTTTTTATTTTTCATAAACTGTTAATAGATTTATACAACTATTGGCAGGAGGATATTCAGACATAGATGGATAACTAAGGTGTATATCTAATCAAATAACTTATTGTTATTTATTTAATGTAGGGCATCTACAGAGGTCAGGTAATCACTGATATACAAATTTAGTTTAAATTTGGCATCAGCACATTATACACACACACACACACAATTTGTGGACAATACAATATAGGAGATAATATATTAAGATAAAACCATAATAAAATCATCATAATATGGAGCCATAGAATTGCAATGGGATAGGTGTTATAATTTGATACCTAAGGAAGCTAACAAACCATAGTTTCTGGTGTAGCTGTGGCGATATTATCCCAGGCGCCTTGAGATTCCTGAGGGGACATTCCTATGTGTTATAGTTTGTTCTGGTGCACCACAGTTATATTGTGGGTTCTCGGCCATTCCCCACTTAAAGAGCTTTGCCTTAGTTCTGGCATGGTATCCTGATTCTATTCAGGTGACTCCATATTTTTGGGGCAACTGCTTTGTAGTGATTTTGTTGGATCTTTGTGATCTGCTTGGTTGTGGTTATTAAAAGTCACCCATCTTAATCGCCATTCTTCAGCTAGAGTTTAACTGTGGTATGTTATTCCAAATTGGTTCCTAATTTTACGCCTGGTGAGAAGTAGAGAATCTAATATTTTATGTATTGGAATATCTCTAAGAGTTGAGGGCCTGTTTATCTTATTCCACTCTCAAACTGTTCGTTGTCGCCTGAGATCAGGAGGGGCAATTTTAAAAAGGGCAATTTTAGAGGGGCAATTTTACTTGGTGGTATAAAAATGGTGTAGATTTAAGGGTTAAGGTGAACATCGATCTTGTTGGCATGACATCTTCTTCCCCAAACACATGCGCAGTATTCAGCAACAGAAAATAGTAATGATTGAGCTACTATGCACAAAATTTTGGCTTATGCTTCCTATGTTTCTACAAGTTTCCTAATCAAGTTGTTCCATGTTTTCAATTTTTGTCCAATTACTTTGTGGTGTTTTTCAAATGTAAGGGATCGGTCATGGGTTATGCCAAGATATTTTGGGTGGTAGTTGTGTTTTATTCTCTTTCCACAAAAAGCTACATTTAACTCTTCCTTTGCTGTATGATTGCTTAGATGGAAGGCACATACTTCAGTTTTATTTGGGTTAGGGCATAGCCTCATAATATTGGCTTTAGTAACCTCAGATCCTTAGTAAGAATGTATTCCGCTTCCTCAAAATTTTTGGTTTGGATAATTATTGCCATATCATCGGCATAGCAATTTTTTTCAGAATTGGTTTCTGATAAGTCACTAGTATATAGATGAAGTAGGATTGGGGCTAGAACTGATCGTGTGGTAAGCCATTCTTAATGGAAAAGGATTTACTAGTGATGTCTCCTACAAAAACCTTTAAGTTTTGGGGGGGGGGGGTTGGACTTTTTTTTTTTTTTGTTCTCCAGAAAACTTGTTACTTTAAGACACGGAATAGTTTTCTTCAACTTGAGCATCAAATCGTCAAGCTACACCGTATCACAAGCTGCAGTCAAATGATTAAAAGCCATGGAGGTTTTTAGTCCCTTTTGGAAACCAGGTTCGATAAATGAGGTAAGACCCAGAACTTGCTTGCAGCATCTTCTCTTGGTATGGAACCCAGCCTGGAAAGAAGCGACAACCGTTTCAAGATGTTGGCATATTCTGTTATAAAGTAATCATTCCAGAACTTTATAGCAAATGCTCAGCAGAGTTATAGAATGCTAGCTTGCTGAATCATGGTTTTTCTTGGTTTTAAGATGGCAAGGCTTTGGGATATCTTGAACTGATTGGGGATCTTTCCAGTGTTCAAAGCACCTGTATAAAATTGTTGTAGCCATCTTCTAGCATATGGTCCTAAATGTTTAATAAATATTTAAACTACCTGGTCCTTAGTTCACATTTAGTTCATTTAGCTTCCTAAAAATTTTAGGACTATGGTTAAGCTACAGAACAGGGTAGAAAGAGGAAATATTGCATGCACCAAACCGTCTGGCAGAGCCAAGTATTATCAAAGCTTCCCCACAAATAATATTTCTGTTTTGCTTCAGTCTAGGTAGCTTAATTTATGATCACTGTTCTAAATTCAATCGGCTATGATTGAAAAGTACAATCTGGCAGAGCATTAGAGCAAACTGAGAACACCTAAATGTGATTTCGGACTGAAGCCTTTTAATAAATGTTTAAAAATTAAGATAACCTTCTTCTCTTGACAACGCTGGCTAAGAATGGCAGTTGCAGTTCAGCAAATAGGAGATCACCACACTGAGGAAAGCTAACCTAACAAATTGCGTGAATTGGAAGAAAAAATTTCCAACTCTATCTCCTTGAGTACAGGTTCCTCACAGGGCTGTGTCTTGAGTCTGCTACTGTTCACTTTGATGACCCATGACTGCTGTGCCAAATATGCCACGAATCGTATTGTGAAGTATGCGGATGACATGGCAGTGGTGGGTCTTATAAGGGACGACAATGAAGATGCTTATAGGGAAGAAATGAAGGCTCTGGTGGACTGGTGCAAAAATAACCCTTTTCTAAATGTTAATAAAACAAAGGAGATCATTGTAGACTTTAGAAAGAGCCGGCAAAGTCATATTCCACTCAGTATCAAGGATGCAGCTGTAGAGGTGGTCAACAGTATTAAGTATCTGGGGGTCAGTGGTGGGTTGCCCCTAGTTTGGACCGGTTTGCAAGAACCGGTAGTAAAACCGCCCACCCCCATGGATGTCGTCATCAGCGATCTGCGCACGCGCAGAAACAAGGCGCAATCCTGTTGTGAACCGGTGGTAAAGGTAAGTAGAACCCACCCCTGCTGGGATTACAGATAAGTAACAATCTGAATTGGTCTCTCCACAAGCATGCAAACCAGCATCTGCATTTCCTGTGTTGGATGAAGGAGGGCACATCTTTCTCCTTCTGTCCTGGCCACTTTTTACAGAGGCACGATTGAGAGCATTTTAACAAACTGCATCACTGTTTGGTTTGATGGCAGCAGTGCCTCCGATAGAAGGCCCATACAGAGAGTGATAAGGACAACCAAGAAGATAATAGGAAGCTCACTTTCTGTTATTCAGGATACTGCTTATAAGCGTTATGTACTTTTAGGGCTCAAAGCATTGTTAACACACCCATTTTAAAGTCTGTTTCTGTTGCTCCCCTCTGGGGAGTATTTCTAGCAGGACTATCAGATTCTATACCAGCTTTGTTCCCTATGCCATCCGTCTGCTAAACTCGCAAGATTCATTTTTCTCGCCATGTAAATGTATACATCTTAACTAGATTGTGTTGTTTCTCTGTGTCACATAATATATCCAGGTATATGCATATATTTTTATATTTATGTAGTGTATATTGGAGGTAGTGACCCTTTGAGAACTATATGCAATGAAATTTCACTTTAATATATACCAATTAATGTACATTTAAAATGACAATAAAGTTATTCTAAGTCTAAACTCTAAGTATCACTTTGAAATTAGAAGAAGCATACTTTTACTTGGAAGTCTTTTGCTTTAGTGGAATTTACTCCCAAACACATTTGCTTATAGTCAGGGTCTATGTCCAATCAATCAAGGTATTTATTTATTTACTTATTTAGAAAATGTATTTATTTAGAAAAAATGTATATGACTGTCCACTCATACTTAGAGACTCTGGGCAGCTTACAAAAAAGAAAGATATATATATAACTTTCTGCTGGAAGTGAAGGGAGGGATTTTTTAAAAAAAAAATCTTGTGTGTTTTAAATATGCATGATCTGTTTGGGGCATTAACTTTAGATCATATGCGTACCTGAATTCCATTGCGATTAGGAATAACAGGAGTTCTGTTAAAGAGGCTTTTTAACATGTTACGATCTGAGGATATTATTGTCATCCAAGTCCAGAGCCCGCAGTCCGTTTTACCAATGCATACGTATCCCCAGGGGAGTTAAAACAAGCAATGTTCCCCTACCCCCTCTCTCTCCAGCAAGGCACTCACAGTGCCTCCAAATATGGTAATAACTTTATACATCACAGGTTGAACTTGCAAAAAAAAAAAAAATCAGTTCCAGCTTGTCTTTCCTCTTCGTTATGCTTGTGATGAGATCACGGTGCTCCACGGAGAGCTCAAATTCTTTAACTTGACAAAAGACATAGGTGAACATGTCACAATTTTACAGTTATGCAGAGCTCAGATGCTGTAAAGATAACAAGAACTGTTCTGTGCTTGCCCATGCTCTGAATGTGTGTTAATCTAAAATGGCTGCTCTGTAATACTTTAATTGCAGTTTCATGGCAACAAATTGCCACTTAACTGTAATAAATTTTCTTACAGCTAAGCCAGACTAACAATGCATGCGTGCACCCGAAAGAAAAGAGGACAATAGAAGTCCAGGGACTTTCTGTTCAATGACATCAAGACACAGAGGAGCAAATAATGATCTAAGCCAAGATAGTCACATACTGAAGCTTTTTGCATAAAGAAATCTTACACACACCATAATCTCATTCCTCATCTTTATTAAGTGAGTGCTGTTTGAAATACATTTCTCAGGCACTGGAATCTTGCAAACTTTTGAATCATTATGATAAATCTAATTGCCAGTAAATTATAAAGCTTTCTTTGTTAAGAATTTTAGTCTTTTAAACCCAAACAGTAAATGTTAACACAGTTAGCCAATCTTCCATTGCCTTGTTATTAACATTTTAAAGGCGAGGCAGAGAACTTTTTCCTATTAAAAGCCATTGGCACACAGGAAAAATTGATCTGGCAATGTAACGGCACAACTATTGATAGATGGAACCAAAACTACAAAGTTGTTACAATTTGGAAAATTACCTACCTTTCTTGTTCAACTTCCTCTTTTTGCCACTTCTTTTGAAGCTTTAAGACAAGTTCTAAAAAGTAAGCTGTACGTTACCTTTAAAGGCAATGCTTGTTTCCTTTTTTTGTGTGTGTGTGAATGATTGTTTTTATAATGTATAATATAATCTAATTAAAGAATTCTGAAGCACAGAAAAAAATAGCCTTTCATTCGATACAGAATTTAGTTTGGAGTTTAAATGTTTCCATGCCTGTTGGATATGAAGAAATCACCAGAACTCTGGCTATGTAAAATTTGCTAGTGAGCAGTCCTTTTGCAAAATTAGTCCATTAAAGAGTTAACAATAGCTTTACTATTTCTACATAAAACTAATATGACAATTGTACCTACTTACAAGAATGCTTTCATAGTGGTACAATTTATTCTGAGTTTGTGTGTGTGTGTGTGTGTGTGTGTGTGAGAGAGAGAGAGAGAGAGAGAGAGCTCCAACTATTTTTAATGCAATAGATCCTGCTGAATTAACTACGTTTGTAGGGCTATGGATGAATCCATCTATTATACATACATAGCAGATTCAAGAGAGAGGCTGTGACAAATGCACTTTTCCAAGTTAATGCTCTCCAGCTGCAATGGAGTCCTACTCTTATACATTCACCCATGGCTATACTATGCGATAGTGATGGGAGCAGCAGTTCAAGTCTCTCTAAGCAACATTAAGTTAGGAAGAAATGATGGACAAAGAGCAAGCATGTCAAAATTACTTTTCCGGCTGCAAATCATAGGACCAAATTTCCAAACTGTCTTGCCTAATACCAAATCGCGCTAGAACCTTCCCTCACCGTGAAGACCTGTTTTTATTGTTTCGTAGGTCTGTGGTTTCTGTCATGCTTTATCCCAGTCTAGTTAAAGACGTTCCATCATATATATATTCATAGCCCCAAGAATCCTTCTCCAATTTAGCACATCAAAGCACAGACTTTATCACTTGCATGTGGATTATGCTAACACAAGAGACATTTGTAATCTTATAAAGTCTGCAATTTAAGACAGCATTTTAAGCTTTCTATTATATAGGTAGCAGTGCTTTAAGAACCAGGCACATAAAAAGGTTATTTGAAGTCTTTAACAAACTTCAGTCTCTTCTTGCTTAATGCCACACTATGGTTTATTGAAAGTTATTAGTCATCCTCTAGTACATCTACATTATATCACACAATAGGTTTTTTTAAAAAAAAAAACCCTAACCCTAGCATATTTTAACTGCAACGGCAGAATGATAAATGCTTATATACAGAAAAAAATGAGTTTTAAAAGAAGTATCTTCCCCAGCTAGAATACAGATTATGCTGTCCCAAAATAACTTTTCAGCACTTTTCTACTAATTCCAACATTTTAGGGAAATGTATTTGGGATTTGCTTTGGGACGCAAAACACTTTTGCAAGCTATTACTTGGCCTCAGGATTTTGACCAAAACTATTTTCATATATTGAGTTTTGTGTTTGTTTGTGTGTGCATGTATGTGTGCTAGAAAAGACAGCATAGTAATTTACAGATAAGACAAAGCTGCTTAGCTTGAAAATACAGTCTGTTTGGCAACACAAGGAGTCACAGAATCACTTTCCAACTTCATCTCCCATATTCAAATTTCCTTAACTGGCTCATTTGGAAATCGGGAGAATACCCAAATTCAGACATGTAGTACTAAATCATGGTTGGACAGTACAACCATGGCCCACAAACTAGGCCAATGTTTGAGTGGACTCTGCAGGAAGTACAATAAACTTAACTATTGCTCTGATCAAAATTAAAATATGTACATTAAAATCTTTTACTTTTAATGAATTTGCAGTTAGCTTTTCCTATTTTTAGAGTTTCACCCTGGAGCCTCAAGTGCATGTATCTTCTTAGCCAGAAATAAAATGATGCAATACTTCTTACTCCAGAGAACATTAATATTTACCAGGAATGCATTTGGAATTCAAAATTTATGTCCTTTCTCAGTTTGCACGGATCACGATTACACGAAACCATCTTACAGGCAAGTCAACATCAAGCACCACCATAAATTTAGACTGTAAATTACTCATGGATTACATTGTTATTTTGGGACAACCCATCTTATCCTTGAATTGTTTTGTGGTGGTGGTGATGAAGATATTCAAAATTTAATGAAGCCAGAACTCCGCTTGTTACATCTCCTAGTTAACACTCAGAACTTTTTATTGATTTATTGACACTTATTGATTTAAAAAAAACTCTGCCAATCTTATGTAGTGTGGATATGTTTTAGGTAAATTGTTTCTGTATGAAATTAGATACGTATCTATGAAATCACCAAAATGAAATTCAGCTTGAAGGACACTTTTTATCCATAATTATAAAGAATATTTCAGATCACATTTGGCAACTTTTCAGCTGTGGCAAGAATCTTTCATTCCTACCTATATAAAAATTAGTATAATGTTGTTGAAAGGAAACATTTACAGGGGTACAGACAAAATATGCTCAGTTATGCCATCTGCCAAAAGCCAAAAACAGATTTGTTCCATTTTAACCATGTACTAAAATGAAATGTTATTTCATTACATTTCCTCACAAAAGACAAAATTTCAGGACATTGGATAGCCACTGCTTCCCAACCATGGCAATTTCTAGGTATGTGGACTTCAGCTCCCAAAATTCCACACACCTGAAAACTGATTGGGAAATGCCAATTAAACCCAATTCATTAGCCATTTCATTAACGCTATAAACCAGCAACTCCAATACCATAGTTGAAGTATTATTTCCCATTTGAGGACTTTGTAAGGGGAACATACAAGACTTTAATTATAAGCAGCTTTTGTACACTTGCCTTGAATTTCCTATACTGCACTATGGTCTTGGATATATATGGATTACATACAGTATATCTCTATATGCACCAAGGTGATTGTCAGGTTCACCAAGTATAAAAAAATAGATATGCATCTTGGAAAAGCAGTGAAAAAAAGTTTGCACTCATGCAGCACCGAAATAGTACTCATAATTGGGAGGAGGGGGCTATTTCAAAGCAGAAAAATAAGTGAGGTGTCATTCTTTTCTCAGGATGTTTTGCTACAGAATAAGATTATTTTAAACAGAATATTCATAACCAGGACACTTTTGAGTAACTTGGCATCTTAGAAACCACCCTAATTCCTAGATGTGCTTTTGAATTCACATAAAAATTATTAGAGTTAGCAAGTTAATAATGTTAAGATAGACCCACGTTTACTATCATTCATGAAAATTGAATGACTTAAGTGAAGGGAGCACAAAATTCTTTAGTTAAATCTACCCTGCCATTAAACATTACTGTCATAGAAATAAATCCTTGATACATTAGACATCACTTCTGAATTTGGTATCACTGCTGAAAGTATCTCTTTGTAGAGATTTCAATGCATTCCTTTTTTTGCCATGGAGCTACTGGGAAGCAAGAAAACCAGGTTTTAAAAATTAACTTATTATGACAGACTTCATCCCTTGATAGAAATTTGCCCCATTGTACTATAGTCCAAAATCAATTACGGTTCCTTTCATTTTAAGTTTTTTATTATTTAAATACACCATACTAGAGCAAATGTCTCTGAAAATATCACAAATAAAAGATTTTTCTTCTTCATTCAGCGAATTAGGAGTAGATGAAAATTCTACAGTTGCTGCTATGAGCTTGATTTTTTTTTTCCTTTTTCTTTGTGTCATGGGAAGTAGCAACATTAGGACAAAACACACTTACATGCATACATACATTTGTATTTTACAGAGATACAATAAAAGTATTTGTGATAGATTATCACAAGAGCCCCATCTTTCCATTAGCTCAGGTTTGAGTTTTGAACATTTCCTACAACACGTAAATTATACAAAGAGCAAAGAGAATGCTGTTAAGGTAAAACACAGGGTACAAATTCTCACCAGTGCCCTGCTAATTGTTAATGAGGGTAGAAAGCAGACTTGAAAGCTTATCTGGATTAGCTTCATTAGTCATTTGTCCCCACCCTGCCCACCCAAAGTTGTTCTCTCCTCCGGTGGATCTTTTTTTTTTTCCCCTCCATTTTTCTCTACAGTCTCCCATTAGCCCAGATTCATGGAGTTCTTAATGTTCATTTTCAGTCATTTTAATACACCGATAAATGTGAGAAGGGCAATCAAGAGTAAAGAAGGTGCAATGGCATGGAGCTGGCACTGATGCTAGCTACAAAGGTGACTTGTCTACTGGAGACATGGGATCCATCTGTGATGAACAAAGTTTGAGATGAAGGCACGCATTCTGCAGTACTCTGATCTTTTAGCAGACCTGCAAGAAATAAAAAGGGGCATCTTAGCTAAAATGCTTGATTTGAGCTGAACGTGACTGCTTTCGTCTTCTCGCGATTCGCTTATTCTATTAAATTAGATTCCAACTGTGACTCGATTAAAGGTTTTCTGTAATACGCATCCAAGTCCCTAAAGAGTTCAAATGGAGAAACAGACCGCAAAAAAAATATTTTCTGCAGTTTGACAGCAAGATATACTTTCACCAAAGGGGGAAAATGCTTCGAGTGAGAAATCCTACAGTCTCTTTTTATTTCTTTTACAAAAGATGCATTTCCTTTGGACTGGGATTAAATGACATGCCTTTCCTTTGAAGAACCAAGTAAAGTGATCTTCTAAATTAGGAAAAAAATTCTGTCAAAGCATATAAGATACCCTCCCCTAGGCAACGGTAGTTAGCATGCTGCATAGCACAAAAACTAAATATAGACATTTTGGAATATTTTCCTTCCATTTAAGATTCCTCATCTGCTACGTTAGTTAATGTTACATAAACTCTGTAATATACGAAGTCAAACATGTGCCTCCACTGTGATGTGTTAATGAATTGTGATAATTAAAAATGCCTAGCTCGACAGAAATCTAACTTCCACAGATAAAGTAGAAACGATCGACAGTTTTCAAATGCAATCTGTTTGCAATTATGAAAATGAAATAATATATTAGATTTTTATGGTTTTTAAATGACATTTTGAATTTCCTAAGAAGTTTTTTTTACCCTTCCTTGAAGTTACTAAAAGCCTGAGGTCTATTAGTAACTGCAACCCCCCACTTTCAAGCTAATTAAACTGGTGGAAGCTTGGAGGTTTAATTCCCCAGAGTTGATACTCAGTGTGAGAAAGGTAATTTGTCTGTCCAGAACAAAGATTAGGGAGCAGCCAGCAAGCATATTTAATAAATGAGCATCAAGTGTCCTCTACTATGGACACAGACAATACCAATTATGTAAGTACAAGGGAATTGTTGAATGATATGTAAACTAGAAGCTTCTCTGCAAGAGAAAGAATAGCAAAACGTAATCTAACTCATGCTTTATTTAAAACTATAGGAGCTGGATCAAAGGGAATGCTTTGGTCACTACCAATGAAAGGAAAACTTATACGCTGTAAAAAACAGGCTGCTGAGTTGGGAAAAAAGAAGAGAGATGGAGTCAAGTATAATACACAAATAACTTGCCCTAGAGAAAGTGCCTCAGCTCCAAATGTGACCAAAAATTTACAGTGGGTGGCAAAATAATCTTTTAAAAGTTAACTTTATATATATTTGTATGTATGTATGTATGTATGTATGTATGTATGTATGTATGTATGTATTTTAATACTTAAAGTTATTAGTGACTCCTCCTTCATCAATATCCTTTGTATAACCACAAAGGATACGTATTCTAGAAAGTTCTATTTTAAGCTGCACGTTACTGCGTAAAACTCAGGCAACAAGCTAAGTTTGTAGTTTAAAATAATGGATCAGACCACAGGTGTAATTACTGCTCATTCTGTAATATAGATAACTGCACGACTGGCAAATCTTAAATGCATGGCTTAAGAGTCAGTAACTGATTCAAGAAAATTCTATATGTTCAATAGAGATGAACATTTTTGCTTCATTTCTTAAGACAAGAGAATTTTTGTTTGGAAATAGAAACACTGAGGGTATTTGACTCAGTGGGCCAATATGAACTCCTGACCATGGTGTAGAAGTTACTAACTAGGGATAGAATAAGCTGACTGGACTAAATACTATTACACTAATTTTAAAAATTGCTTGGCTGGCTTTAGGCGATTAACTTATTTAAAAAACATATTCTGTTCTACCCTTCGTTAAACAGATCTATGTTAATGATTGTTGGTATTTATTAAAGCAATATACTGAGTTAGGCAGTATTCACAGCACAGTAGAGAAGCAGTTAGATTCAGCTATTCCCTTTTAGATTACTAGAAGGCCCAATGAAGATTCCACTACAGAAGAATGAGGAAGGGACAGATACTAATCATATAAACAGAGTAAATCAGTCTAGGCTCCTCAAACATTAGTTGATTGTGCCTACTGGGAAACTGACTACAACTGAAACATCCAATTCTTCCCTCTGGGTAATGTACAGAATATTATCCCCAAAATATGCAGCACAGATGGGGGAAACAAACTACTTGCTTCCAAAACGTTACATCCTTGATGCTCCTCACCCAATGCTAAGTGACAAAATTGTATTAGTTAAATCATTTATTAGTCTGGACTAGGATTACCCACTAAGGATGATATGTTCCTGCCCCTATGCATTGCCTCCCACTCCCCCAATCTTTTAATGTACTACAGCAACACAGTTAATATTCTTCTTTTATTTAACTGTTCCGGATGGGAACAGTTAAATAGAACAGTTGCAATGCTAGTACTGTATGACAATTTCTGTCTTCTAATCATAACTACTGAAGCACATAAAACATAGGGAAAATGTATAAAGGAATGACCAAGCATGTTCAAATATGCTCACAGTAACCAGAAACAAATATAAAAGTCCTTGGTTACATTTAAAAATGGAATTATTTACTAGGCAGACCAGCTTGTATCCAGATTATAAACCACTCGGATACCCAAACAGTAGAAAGAGAAATAATAATCTTAAACCAGTTTATTCTGAAACAATTTCCATCAAACTCAAAGATTTGTTTCCAAATAATGTGTATAAGGGTCCTTAACTGCATCTGGCCTATTTAAGAAAAAGACATGCAAGGTTCTACAAAATAAATGACAATTATTAATTGTAGCAAGGTCCTACCTATTCAGGGAAGAGCTGATAATTTTTCTGAATTATTTACCCTCTAAAGACGGACAGCATTTATATTCTCTTGGTTGCTGCAGAATTCACAAAGTGCCCAGGAGATTGGTTTAAATTTTTATCTTCAAAATTCTTACTAACAGATAAATGTTATTTTTTTGTAATCCTTAGAATAGACATTAATGAAGTTCCTATTGTAAATCCATAAAAAATTACCAAGTGAAGTGTGCACTTTGTTTCAATGTAATAACTCAGTACTGTGCGATTGCCTGGGTTAATGATGAAAAAGTCAAATATACTATCAGAGCTGATGGAAAAATCCATCACCAATTTGAAATTAAAATTCATCTGTGGTCAATAAGATTTAATATCCATGCAAGAGGCGCTGTAAAGAGTAAATGAATCAATGTCATCAATACATAATCAGTATGAAATATGATGCGAATAAAATTATGTGCAAGACTTGTGCATTCAGAGTTTTCTGGACCAGCGAATGAACAGTCCCTTAACTGAAGGTTGACAGTAATTATTATAAATTAGGCATTGCAGTTATCAAAATGCACTCACTTGCATAGCTATGGGACTTATTAGGGAGATTAAAATAGATCTAAAATCTGTCCAGTTCCAGAAAAGGTATAATAGAACTGTTGATCATCATTGTTTCCGATTCCACTTATTTGAGAAAAAACATGTTAAATTCCAGCACCAGATGTTAAGGAACACATAACCAACATGATCAAAAGGAGCTAAATGGAAGACCGTTTTCTCCCCCATCATCTGCCCAGGTCAAACTGGTAAACCAAACACAGGTCAACTAGATTTCAAATGCTACTGCACTGTTTTCATAGACCACTTTAGTAGAATTAGCTTAATAATCCAAGAAGCACTTAAGAAGTTTACATCTAAGTTTTTAAAATCCACATACGAATTGAGCCCAGATTCACTGCACTACTTAAAAACACCTTCATGTTTAGACATGCATCCCATTAACTACTTTCAATCATGGGACACTGTTCGAAATAATATATACACAATATTGTTTGAAAAGGCATTACTTGTGATTTAGCTTAAATGAGGTCCTGTTAGCAATTGTTGAAAAGTTACCTTCTGGTCTGGCAGTAGTGGATTGCTCTGAAGTGAATTCAAATGGCCATTGATGAGAGCTGTGGGTCTATCATGTTCACAGAATAAACTGCCATTGATGTAGTGAAACCTGTCTCCAGGGACCAGGCGGTTTCGGCAGGTTGAACAGGTAAAGCACTGAGTGAACACAAAAGCAAAGGTAAACTTTGGTGTTAGAATTCCAAACAGACTCTGCATTGTGTTGCAGCAAAATCACTGGGACAACTTGTACATCTTAGAAATCTTTTTCTGTTTACGGCCAACCAA